>VWPU01014855.1:0-70078 GCA_013398955.1 Callaeas wilsoni | reverse complement strand
GGAGCGGGGGGGGGCAGCCCCTCGGCGGCCGGGCCGGAAAGGTAAGCGTGGGACAGGGAAGGTGCGGCGGGGGCACGGTCACGCAAAGGGCACGGGGCGGGGAGGAGACGCTGCCCCCCGGGCCGCGCGTCCCCGAGGACGTGGCTGTGGCGGCCCAGGGCGCGGGGAGGAGGCGGAGGGGGGCGTGGGGGGCGAAAGCCCCTCCGCTCCAAGCACGGGGCAGATGGCTTCCGACAGCGAGGATGCTCGTCGGTGCGAATGGCAAACCCTACCCGGGCCCTGCCCTGTTAAAAAAAGAAAAAGACAGCATCCTCTGCCCCGCGGCGCAAAGGTCCGGCTCCTCTTAGGCAAAAGGTGCCTCGTTGCCCAACAGCCTTATCTCCCTTCTCCCGGCCGCGGGGAGCGGCAGGAAATCGGGGCAGCTGCCGGCAGCTGCTGGCGGTGTCCCGAAAGCCGCAACCAGGGTCACGGCCGCTGCCGCGCTCCCACCGCCGCGTCCCCGAGGTGGCGTAACCCAGGGAGGGGGGTTCATGGGCTTATCCACAGTCTCTTCCTTTGCTCCCACCTGTCATCTTTAGTTTTTCTTTATTTCTTTGCTGTCCGCCCCCCCCATCCCGTACAGCTGGAGCGACCGAGTCTCTAAGGACAGGGCAGGTTGCCCACGCGACGGCATGGAGAGTTTGAACCCTGAGAGGACATCTTCTGCCCTCTGTCCCCGACCCGGGCGTTCCCAGCGCCGCGCTTCCCTCGGGGCTTTCGACGAGCCCTGGGCACCGGGCTGGGCTCCGTCGGGGGCAGTGGGGCGCCGCGCTCCCCCCGAGGAGCCGCATTGGGAGGTGGGATGAGCCGGGGAAGAGCTCGGCATTAGGGAGACGAGACTCGGGAAAAGGGCTTTTAAGGAAATTCTCCCTCGGTGATGTGAGGTGAGGTGGGAGGGACGGAGCCCCTCGTTGTTCCGGGAAGGAGACACCTATCCGCACACGCAGATCAGGTCGAGGCAGTGCAGCAGGTGCTTCCGAACCCCTTCGCTTCTTCCCCGCTCCATCTCTGCGAACAGCGCCCGAGGGATCCCGCAGACACCACCTCAATAGTCGTAATAATTAAAAACAACAACAACAACAAAAACCCCCTTCTGCCTGGCCTTAATGATCCTTTACACACATTCACCAGCCGCTCCCTCCCCCGTCCCCCCAGTGAAGGGCACTGATTATTCGCACTCCTCTGCTTGCCGAGAGCGCAGCCTGATGAAAGGACTTTATCCTCGAGTGACTCCATCGCTTGCTCCTCCTCCTCTCCCCAGCCCGCCGGCCGCCTCGCTTCGCTCTCAACCCTAATTGGGCTCTTGCTAATATGATTAAAGCCCAGTTAAATGTTTCTTGATAAATCTTGTCAAGAGAGGATCCCCCTCCGTCCCCTCCCCTCTCTGTCGGTTGTCAGAAGCCCGGTTATAGACAGGACATGCCCGGCTCCTGCTGTTCATTCTCTGGTGGGAAGTTGGCATTTCACAATTGTTCCTTTAACAGGGTTGTTTTGGAGCCGGTCCTGGGGATTGTTCCTCTTCAGGCCGGGCTTGCTGATAAGAACCGCCCGTGGCTTTTATGTAACACGTTAGGATTTGGTCCCGGTCCCAAAATCGCACTGTTTCTTTAGCCTTTTATTTCATACCCACCCTCCCCCTCCTGCTCTCGCTGCTCTTAGTAGCCCGTTCCCGGAAAGGCTCTTGCTCGATGCGAGCCGGCCAGGCGCGATCGCCCGTGTAAAAGCCGCTCTGGTCCCAGCGGAGCTGCGCGGGGGCGGAAGGTGCTCACCGGGGGCTGGTCCCGCACAGCCGGCCGCTCCCGCCCCCGCTTCCCGGGAAAAGCCGGTCTTCTTCGGCTCCCCTCTCCGCGCTCGGAGCCCTCGGGAGAGGCTCTCCCTTCACTGCCTGTCGTTGTGCGAGGCGCCCCGATTCCCCGCAAGTTTTGAGGCAGCAACACGGCAGGGAGCGCGCTCTGCCCTTCACCTGCGTCTATTTCCTTGTGGTTTCACTGCAATTGAACGCGAGGGTTAAACCCCATCCCGCCCCCGTTATCCCTGGGGGAATGTGGTTGAATTCGTAGGAATTAGGAACCAGCAACTGGCATTGGAGGGTGAGGGTGGTCCCCCGGGCGCCGGGCCCCCTGCGGCCAGCCACGGGCTGGCAGCGCTGCGCCTGTGCTGGCGGCGCGGACCGGCTCGCCCCTCGTTTCGGGGGGGCTCGTTGGTGGGCCTGTTGGCTCGCTCCCACTTTGGTATTCAGTTTTCCATGGGACTTCAGAGGTTCGGCAGCGTCTTCTCGAGGGCGCTTGGTGGTTGCTGCTTCAGCCGTACTGGGCTTGGAGGCTGCGGGGGCTGTGATTGTCGAGGGGGGGATGGGGACGGGCTGTTTGCTCCCCTGTCGAGCCGTGTAGCCATGGAAGCTCTTCGATCTGCGGCTGGAGGTGGTATTTACCGATGGCACACCTGGCCCTGGCTCCAGCCCGCGTCCCTCCGCAGCAGCCCGTGCCCCGCGGGCCGGCAGAGAGCTGCTGCCACACGGCATTTCCACAGGAGGCAAGCACTGCCTTCACCAGTGGGAAGCAGGAACAGGGGTCGCCGAGGGACACGGACCGCTGCCTCTGTCCCACACCCCAGCGAAGTGCTCCCGAATCCCTCCCGCTCGCCACCGTTTCAGCCTCACAGGCTGCTTCTCTTCGTGCCCGAGGCTCGCCCGGGGAGAGGCGGCAGCGCGCTGCCCCGTCCGCCCTGGGGGCCGCCGCTGCGAGGACGGGCCTGCGGGAGGCAGCGGAGGAGAAAGGTCAAAACCAAACAAACGAAAAATCACCCCCAGCCCCGGGGAGCGCAGCTCCAACAAAGGCGCTTGTTCCCTGGGCAGGGGGAAACCCGAGCCAAGGGGCAAAACAGCGATCTCCCTCCCCGCCGAGCGCCGCTGCCTCCTGCGGGCGGCAGAGCCCGGGGCAGCGGGGCTGAGCCCGGCGGGGCGAGCGGGGGGCGCGGGGCCGAACCCGGGCGGGGACCTGCATCCCGCGGAGGCTTCTCCGCCTCAGTTCGACCCAGCGGAGCGTCGGCCCTCCTCAGGCGAAGTTTCAGCCGCGGTTTGAGGATGGTTCCCTCTCCCTGCTCGTTCCTTCCCCTCTCCCCTGTGTGTTCCCCCACCGGGGGGGGTCTGGGCTTGTGCTGGACCACAAGAGCTGCGGCCCCTTTGGCCCGGGGCTGTCGATTTACCCGAGAAGAGTCCCAAATAAGCAGCTGTTTGTGCTCTAGCTGGAATGCTGGAGGCTTTCTAAGAATGGCGCTTTTCTTACACGAGGGTTGTTTTTTTTTAATTTAATTTTATTTTTATTGGTACATTGAACCAGCCTACAGCATTGCTGGCGTCTTTCCACCAGGTGTCTGGGGCTCAGAGAAAAATTCAGATGAATCTGAAAATTGTGAGACAGTTTCCCTCCCCTTCTCCCAAATAAAATATGAGAAAGAATTGGTACAAACTGTCCAGGAAGGGATTCAAGATGGAAAAAGAAAAGCACCTTCACTCCACCAGAGTGGTGAGGACCCAGAAAGGCCTTCCGCAGTCAGGAAGGAATAAAAGCAGATGGAAGATGGAATTTGACTGGTTTGAGAACCAGCTTCTGAGACGTGGTTGCCACCCACAGCAAGGAACTTGACCCCATGATCCAAAACATCCCTTCTAATATTCTTCCTAAAAAATAATGATTTGCCTTTCAGTACACCAAAAATTTTTTTCAAGTGCATTGCACACATTAAACTACTCTGCTTCACAGCACTCTCGTACATATGAGTCCCTGTTCCTATTCTACAGAGGAGTGAACTGGTTTGCTCCAGGCGTCACGCTTAGAGCTGGGGGCACTAGCTCGGTCCTGAGACTCAGAGCTCCCAGCACCACCCAGCACTGCTCTGCTCACTGAAATGCCCATGACACTGATGCTGTTAGGAATTGAGAGAAGGCTATCTGCAAATACGAGGGGCTGCTTTGCAAGATCCAGGAAATACCAATTCTGGATGTTGTTTTAAACCAAGTATACAGTATGAGGAAACAGACATGGAACTGGGGGGTTTAGGTTTTAAACTCTCAGTGCTTGACTGTTATAATTATTTACTTAAACACCACTTAGTCTTGATAAGAAGTCCCTGTTACTTTTAGAAGAACCCAGCTGAACTTACTGAAAGATTTTCTACTCACCTGACTTACAAAACAATCGTTTTCTGTCTGAATAAATAGAGAGGACTGACTGATGTTCATGCTTTCGATGTAGACAGCAAAACCTAGACTCAAATCTACTTGCTTTTCTTATGCAAATCTTCTCACAGGATTAGAAGGGAAAGTAAACAGCAGTCCAACCTTAAGATCTTTTTTCTTTTTAGAGGCAGCCTGTTGTGTAAATCTGAAATAGAAACTGTTTTCATTTGAAGATCAAATAGAACTTATCTAGTGAAGCTGACAAACAGGGCAGTATAATCTGTTTGCATTTTTGGGAAAAGGATAGCTATGGTTTTGTTTCAAGGCAAGGAACTTTTAAATAATATTTAACGAAATAATTGACCTTTATGTTTAAACTACAACTTCTTTCACGTCATTAAACTCACTGTTTTAAAAAAAATATGTTTAGTATCTGAACTCTGGCATTCATTCTGCTAATCTCGTATTAACATTTGTTTCTTGTGGAATTTTGTTTGAGGAACTCATTGGTGAAAGAGGAGAGAAAGAGTTCAGAACAACATGAGCTTTACAGCTCATTTATAATTTTTCTCCCTGAAAAAATAGCAAAAACACCCTTATGCAGAATGACTTTTCAGGAACAATTTTTCAGATGGAGGGATCAAGAAGAAACTTTCTACAGATGAACCATAAGCCTTGGGACAAACTGTTCTTTTAACAAGTATTCTGACTTTTAAAAAATATTGCAGTCCTTGACTACAAAAAAATGATTTTGTGGAGCTTGTCCTCATGATAACTAGGCTCTGAGTCTGCTTTTGAAATGTGAGAGAAATGGAACTAACTCCATAAAGTGTGTCTATCATATAAAGCTTTCAGGACAGCCTGATTTACACTATATCCTGCTCTTTGTTCAGCTGACAGATTTCCAACTGCAGAAAGAGGCACATATCTGGGGACTGCTATTATCTAAGCAAAATATGTACATTTTGGATCAGTTCTATTTTATTTGAATACTCACAATTTCTGTTTGGGAGTCTTAAGCATGAAAGGATTGCAGGGATGTGCATTTTATTAACTATCCATCATTCTTTGTACATGCACAAAGGTGCATAAACATATATATACATTTACTAGTCTCTCTGCTCTGCAAGAGTTCAGAAAATTACATGCAAAATTATTTCAAATAAAAGCAAACAAGGAACCAAACAACATACACATTACCATACAAGAAAATAGGGAAACAAACAAGGTGGGGAGAAATAAAAGCAATAAATGAACAGAGTTTAACTTAATTTTTATTTGTTTGTAAATGAAAAATACCATAGCAGAAGTGGAATTTTTTTTCAGTTATGTGATCCTTGAATTGCAAAACACTGGTATCTACCAAAACACTGTTTTGTACCCTGCATGTTGTGTACTCACTCATAGATGAAAGCTCTTCCTTTTTCCCTGCTGGCACATATTTTTTCTCTCCAATAAGTTCCTACTTTCAATACACAGGCATATGAGAAATCAGGTTGCTTTACTCCCAACAAAGGACATGTAGTTAACATTTCCAATGATAAACAATATTTGAATTCCCACCACAGGGTACAAACAGTCAGCTCAATAATGTTTAAAGACCTGGGATCTAGAGAGCATGGTGGTGTTACACAACTGGAGATGTGACGTTATCTGGCAATCTGAGCAGGGTCACTCTGGTCATGGGACAATACAAAATCTGTGAGAGACATCGCATTGATGCAGGTTGTCTCAGCTTCACGCAAGTGTCATGCAGTGCAAGCAAGAATAAATTGTCGGAGTCATTTCCCATCTCATAATTATCCTCTATCTCTTCCTCCCCTATGGGATAATTGGCATAGGACATCCCTTGGAGCATTCCATTGCAGTCCCTCAAGTTCCTGTCCCCAAGTGACTAACTGGCGACAAGCCGTGTGTGGCACAGGGCAGCACCCGTGTCACACCAATGATGTGTTTGCAGGAGGTACAGCCGAGGGGCACTTTCTGTTACCTGCTTGATACAATCTCCCACTGTGACTCAACACCAGCAAGTGAAGGGAGGAGACATTCCCCATCCTGTGGGGTTATTGTGCAGTTACCCTCCATAGGTTGCCTCTGTGCCTGCCAAGCTATATTTCTACCGCTTACGCAGCTACTGCTCTTCACTTTTACATGGCATGAGAACATGGCACCTGGGCATGGCACTTCTTGACCTGAGATACTACAGATGCTACAACAGAGTAGCAGCTGTCATTCAGCTGTAGTTACTTGCAGAAGCTACTGGCTCTACTATTTTTTATTATTTTAATTTTTTTTTTAATATTATGAGCTACAAGGAAAATAGTACAGCATCTCTTACCAGTGAATTGGTTGCTGTGCCTGCTACAAGTAACATCAGACCTATAACCTGTGTGTTTTGGGGTACGCAGTCGACACCTAAGCTGATACATCTTTTCCCAACAACCAAACATAGCTTGCAACACACAGGCAGAGACAGAAGATGGCATTTCTGTCATACAGGGCAAACATGTTCATTCCATCTTCTGTTTCTGTAATGGTGATTTGTAAGGAACCAACATGGCATGTTGTCTCAGCCCAGGGACTAAACTTCATCTCCTCAGCACAGGTGTTAAGCAGGCAGCTGTGCAACCTGGCCAAAACCAGGCTTCTCTGTGAGACTGAATGCACTGTTCTTTCGTATTCTCCTGAGGATGATTTACCTTCAGATTGTGCTAGACCGTGGGAATTCTCTCACCCCAATATTTATAACAACACCCCTCACTCTTGTTTAGGGAACCAGAAACAGTGACTGTGTCCTAAATTTCGTCAGTCTCTGGTTATCTTGCATTTAGAATCTTCTGTCCTAAAAATCTCTTCTTATCAGCCATGGTTATTCTTTGTATCCTCTGCTGAACTGGTATAGAGCATTTCTGCACACTGCAAAACAGGCAGTGAATATGTCCCCCTGTGCTAAATTCAGTGGTTCTTATGGAAATCATGTCAGTCAACTTGCAAAGAGCTTCAGGGTCTGTAGGTAACATGAGCTTAAACAATATACATCTCCTTACCTTTTCCTCCAAACATACCTGTAGGTCTGTCAGAGAAGCCTGGGGAAGCTGTAACCATGATGAAGGCACTAAGGGTGTGAATCCAGGGAGGATTAAGACTGCTAGCCACTGCAGCACGTCCCTGCTGCAGGCGCCTCACTAAAGCACAAAAGTCTTGTGACTGGCATGTCCTCCACTTCACTGGGTTACATGACATATGCCAGAAAATGTGTCAACCCACTCCCCATCTCTTCAGCATTATTAGCCTGGGGAGGGAAACACAGCCAAAGAACACACACACAACTTTGACAGGTTCTGCCTAATCCACCCACATAATGACATTTCTTATGCTAAGTGCCAGAGCGGTGTAGGGAGGCCACTGTCTGTACCAGCTGCTGGCAAGTCAAAGTTAGTTTCATGGTTATGTTTAAGATACAGCCTGATGTTACGTTAAGAAGTCTTTGTCTCCTGTGGTGCAGCACTCAGAGAATGACATCAAAAGCCTTCCTAATTCACCCCCCGGGTCATCTGATTATAGGCATGGCACAGAGCCATGCTGCCCCAGGAGACCGTGAGTCACAATGACATCCATGACTATCCTCTTATGCCGTGGAAGGAAGTAATGTGCCCTGAGCATGAAACAACCAGGAGTAGATTACATCCTTCCTCGTGTCAGCCTAGCCCTGCTGGCTGTTGGGGCAGGCATTGGGGAGGCAAGAGCCGCCTATGATTTCCCAGCCTTGCTCCTCCCCACCCCTACCTCAGGGAAGCTGTTTCTCTCCATGCTGGGACATGCCGTGTGGGCAGACCACACGAGAGGCTTTTGCTCAGCCAGGCAAGGAAGGAGATGCTCTGGCTCTCTTCTCCAACGTGGTGCAGAGTTACATCACACAGTGAAACATCCAACCCTCCTCCAACAGGCCAGGCATATCTGATCATGAGGATGCTGTGTGTTCTCCATCCCTTGGCTTTTATCCTTGTAATTAGACTATCTGTTTCTGATTTATTTATTTTCAGGCAGTCTTCTGCACCCTTGCTCCCTCGTTTGGGTACATGGGGCAAACCACAGACTTGCCCTTAAACTACACAGAAAAATAAAATCAGAAACAGACTAACCACAAGAATCAATAGCAAGGGGCAGAAAGCACATGATTGGATACTGGAGCTTCCTTCAGAGATCCATCTGCCTCGAAATGTGATGTAACTAGGCTCACATACCACATCTGCAAAAGGGGGTAACATTCATCTTCATAACCTGACTGGCGGGGTGAAACTATGCTGGCTCAGAGAAGCCAAGGCATGTTTAAAAATCACTTCTAAGGAAGAAAAAGAAGTCCATTTTGTCTTCACAGAGCTAAAGCAATCACTTTCAAGTCTGACGTGATTCCTGTTAGTGTTATTGTTGCTTCCTAGAATTTAGGCTTGAATTTGGCAGAAGTTGAGAAGCCAAGGCATACACAGAACCATTTGTGAGAATCAGTGTGTCTGTGTGCATGGGCCAATTCTTTTCTGAATAAACACCAGTCCCTGGGCTGCTGGGTAAAGTGTCGATATAAGATGGCAGTCAGACACATAGGTTCATACCCATGAGGCAAGGCTATTTAGGGATGGAAGTTACCTTTTTTCCCTACAAATAAACACAACCAGATAATGAACCACACCTCTCAATGCCATTAAAATATTTGTGTTACGTTCCATACTGTTCCTTGTTTGTCTCTCAAAAGTAGCATCATTGCCTGGGAGAGAGTGTTGGGATATTAATCAAAAATAGATGAGCAGTACAAGAAATGAAGGACAAGCAGACGAGTATAAATATCTTCCTGCATACCCAGAACACAGAAACTGTCTGAAAACCTTGTGATTAGAGTCAATACACTCGATCCAGCCACACAGACAGTGTGCACTGCTGTCGTTCCTATGCTGAACATCTCATTTGATACCCTGCGAATCTGCAGCGCTTCTTCAGGTGAACAATGTGAAGCTGTTGTTCATGAGATAGATCAGACAGTACAGACACCCTCCAGACAGAAACCTCTGCTTGTTTCTGACTAAGAAGAATAAATCTTTTCTTTTGGAATCCACAGAAATACAGATGCAAAAGCAGGACGTGGGTAAATGAGAGAAGTTAAGGTATTGCTCCTGCAAGCAGAATATCCTGTCTTCAAAATGGGTGAGTACTTCCAAACTTTCCAAATACTTCATTGCCCTCCAAGTAGATCATAGATCTGCCCCTCTTTCCTTCCCAGATACTTTCCAGCATTCTAAGCCATAATAGAGGCAGGCAGAAAGCAGAAGTTCATTTTGAAAAAAGATATTAAAAAAAAAAATGGGAAAAAAAACCCTGAGGATGCCCTGATTTCCGTAGTCAGCCTCCTGGACACTGCCATAGAATTTTGTACATCTCCATGAAGATGTGGCTGATTCTGGTTGATCATTAGCAGAACTTGAGGTAGCTGTATAAACAGCAGATTTCTACACCTACAGGTCTTCATTCGTTTCCTCCAGTGAGGTTTTTAATTTGACTGGCAGCTAGCCTATCTGGGCAGCTGATAAGAGAAGAAAAAAATCACCCTCCAGTCCTTGCATCGCCACTGCCTTTCCTCTGGTTCTCATCACAGAAGTGTACAAAGAATTAAAGAGCTCTCAATACATTTGTAGCCAAATATTTACCCTAAGTGAGGTAGATTATATTTGCTTATTGTACCCATTGCCATGCTGGCATGTGTTCAAGACTGCCTAATTCCTTGGAGTGCTATTGAATAGTTTAAAAAACCCTTTGTTTATAATAAACTGTTTGCCAATGAGTGCACATTCAGTGTTGTCCAGGGTAGAGTAGCTGCAGAGCTCACACGCCTGATGTTTGGGCACTTGGCATTGTCTCACTTCACAAACAGAGCATTGGGGACAGTTCGGGGATGCAGCCAACTTACCTTAGTCTCTTGCAGGGTTATTCAGAGTATTTTGAAATTCTCTCAGGCATTTCATGGAGAGAAAACATAATTAAATCATGTTCAGAGGAAACATTCTTCAAGGAAATACGACTTCATCTTAATCAACTTGCTTTTTTGAGAGCATACTTATTTTGACAACATTTTTAATGGAGACAAATTAAAATATTATTTACAGTAAATTATATTTAAATTATTGTTTTCCATAAAGTGAAAACATATAAGTAGTTCCTTGTTTTGTTTAATCTTGTTTTGAACTTTATATAGCATTCATATATTTAACATTTCTCCTACTAAATTGAATATTTTAATGTCATTATAACTTTTGGGCTTTCTGGTGTGAGAATGATTTGACACTTACGGAACACTTCCACCACGCCAAAAATATTTTCTTCAAATTTTCAGTCCCTGAAAACTTCACCACCTTCTCTTTTTCCCTAAGTGTTGGAATTTCCCATAGGATGGAAATTCTGTTTTCTGACCAGCTCTGCTAAAATTTCTTTCTCTATCAAAAAAAAGGGGGGAGGGTGTCACAAATACACAACTGTAAAGTTGTCAGGATGCATTTCTTATTGTTGGCTCATATGTTGCCCTCTTTTGGTAGCTTTTGTATTGTACTACACATAAAATATTTAACAAGTGCTGCAGCAACTCAATAGCCAAAGGGAACTGAATGCTGAATGTTAGAACTAGGTAAATGCGTGAATAGAGCAGCAGGTTGTGAGTTTGGCACATAAAGATCATATAGAGACATCCTGTTGGGAGAGGAAAAGCACTAGGGTATTAATAAAGCACTACAGTGTAAAACTGGACTGTAAAGGTTAATGAGAAAAAAAAAAAAAGAAGAAAAATCTGTAGGTACTCACTCATGTGAATAATTTAACCCTATATCCTGACTTCATCCCACTTCTCTGATGAGAAACCCAACCTTGAAAAATTTGTTCTATCAAGATTTGTAAAGGGAAGCTCTGCTCTAATCATCACTCATTTGGTCTTTCCCTGTTACTCATTTCGTAATCTATGCAAGGGTTTTATTAAATTCTTGTGGGTATTGACTAGTAAAGCCCAGAAAAGTGCCTGCTAATTTTCCAGGACTAAATCCCTACCAAAGTCAACATTTTCTTACTAATTTATTTCTGAATTATGAAATTAAAACTGCAGTGATTTGCTAATACTAGCTATAAAATCATGTGATACTTACAAGTCTTATAAGCCTAGAATCATTATTTAAGCAAAACACTGAAGTGTTAATTTTTTCCAGAAGAGAGGTTTTTTCCCTACTATTTCTGACTAAAATTTCCAGAAAAACCCCTTCTCAGTCTGTGCAATGATTAAGAGTCTAAAGAGATGGGTATTCACCTCCTCTTGACTTTGCAAAAGAACTGAGTGCTAACTCCCCCAAAATACCATTCTTAGAGAACAAACTGCTCCCTACTTCAGATAATTCTCAGTTATAAACACAATAAATGGTTACACAGAAGAGATGTTCCCACCGTATCTGTGATCCTAGTTCGGCATTCCAGAGCCCTGTTCTTTAAAGATTAATTTTCTTTGGTTTGAAAACCAGCATCAGGAATTCAGCCCCACAGGAACTGTTTTATGAACAGCCACAGAGATTATTTCAGAGCTCAGAAGGGAACTGTTCCTCCCACCTTGAATTGTGAAGGTTCTGTGGCAACTATAGGAATTCTTGGGAAAGGGAAGAACTCCGAGCCTTCCAATACAAAGGCATACATTCTCCGGTGCTTTATTCAGACCTATCCCAAAACCTCCAGCAATATGAACTCCCCATGAAAGATCATCTGACAGCCTTCCAATTTTCACCTTAAAAAAAAATACACCCGAAAGGCATGATTTCACTGCCGTCCTCTCTCTGTTATATAATGTTGGCTGGTTTAAGACTTTGCAGACCTTTGTTCCATGCCTAAGAATGCAGAAGCCCAGCTTTATGGTAATAAATGACTGCCTGGTGTTTTTGATGCAGCCAGTATGCACCTTTTGGTGGCCAAGGGCTCATAGACTTTGGTCATGTTTCCTCACAGATCTAACCAAGCCCCTCGTGCTCCAGGCTAATGAAGTGCTTTAACATGTGCACTGTTTAACCTGATATGTAGTTCCTTTGTTAAAGCCACCTAGCAGGGCTGTAAAGGGAGTTGTAAATCTGCAGCACAGCTCATACACTTTAAGTCAAGTTTATGCTTAATGAGATGTTTGGTTTGAGCCTGAGTCTTTCCCCCAAGTGTTTTTTCCAGCCTCCGAATCGTTGTGGGATTTCTTCCAACTCCTTCCAGTCAGTCAGTGGCTGGCAATATCGAACACAGGGTTGAATGTAATAGCACAGATCTTTTACACAGGCATTCTTACCTCCCTGCTTCGTGGTACATATCTGTACGTGCACAGTTTTGTAACTGTGCAAATTCAAATCTCTCTCCCATCTGGTCTTCTCTCCACTATACCTTGAAACTCTAGCAGAAATACTGATGGCCAGGACATGTCCATTCCAATAAATCCTGCGGTTTGTTTTCCTTTGGTTTGTTTTTTTGGTTTTTTTGTGAATTGTTTGGGTGATTTTGTGCTTAGCTTTCTAGTATCTCCCGTTCCTTTGATATCATTTATCTGCTGTCTTCTGTTTGCATTCTTTCCTGGTTTAGTATCATCACCAGATTTCACTATTTTGCTGTTTACCTCTACTTTGAGATTACCATAGAGATACTAAATAGAACAATATCTGTCAAAAGTCCCTGACAAGATATCTCCACAAGCTACAACAATTGATCATTGCTCTTTGTTTACATTCTTTCTCCCATTTTAGTCTACACAGCAGTGTTCCCCGCCAAAACAATTGAAGTTCTTTCTCTCAACACGAATACCTGAAACAGTGTCAAATGACATATTCAGTGCTCCATATCTGCACTCACCCACACCCCACCATGCTGTGCATCTCTCAGTTCACTCACTGAGCGTACTGCCTTGCTTGCTGAGAGCCAGCTTGGAGCATCCTGGCCATAGCCTACAGCCTCGGTCCCCACATCTGTAATATACAGAATTTATATGTTGCATATTAAAATGAAATGCACATTTAATATGTTTTACTTTTTACAAGACCATACTACTTGCTGTTCCTGATACTATTTGCCTCAGTGTTTCCTTGGGATTAGTTGGATGACTTAGCTGTAAGAAATAAACAGAACTTGGCCTAAAATATTAAAGACATTGTCCTTGATTTATGACCTTTGAGGTCAGCAACGACCATTAACTATCCTGTCTAACCTTTTCTGTCACAGACATTACCCCATTCACTACATACAGAGCCCAAGATTTCTGCTTGGCTGACGTGTTTTCCAGAAAGGGATTCAATTTTGATATGTACACAATTGCTTTCTTGGGCAGTTTGTTTCAGCAGTTCATCACACTTACTGCTACAAATCCAAGCCTCAATGCTTGCTTAAATTTACTTGGCTTATATTTCCACCCACTGATTCTTGTAATATATTCATCTGATGCAAGACACTTTTTTTCTTGTTGTGAAGGTAATTATACACTGTAATCCAGTCATCTCATTTTGGTAAGGGAAACAAAACGTACTTTCCAATGTGCAAGCAGTTCTTATGCTTTTTCTCCCACCCTTTTTCAGATTTCTAGCACCCACTGTTCTGCAACACACCCCAGCCGTATAAGTCAACGCATATATCCCTTCTAACTTGTTCAAAGAGGACATTATTCCTCTTCCACGCCCTCAGATTGAGTCCTGTGTCCAATTGCTTTCCCACAATGATACCATGGACTTTTCAAGCACCACCTTTGGGATATGATTTCTATTGTATCAGTACAGACATCGTTTGTGCATGATTTAAAATTCTTTTCTTCTGCAGAGGTCTTGCTTACCGAATTTGGGCTGCTCTGTCTTCACAATTTATTTATCGTTCCACCAATTTTAATTTCCTCCCTAATTTACTAAGCATTGTTTAACTAGGGATGTACTTGTCTCTCAGCAATTAAGGACAGTACTGGGGCCTGCCAAGCGTAACACCCATTTCTGCAAACTGACTCCAGAGCTTTCCTTCAGAGCTGACAGCTGCTTTTTGACACCTATCAGTTAGTCAGTTCTTAATCCACTCAGCAGTTACTCAATACTTGTTGTACAGCACTCATTTTTATTAAATGCTTAAACAGAGAAGGCAAACAAGTGTATTTGAATGCTGAAAAAATGGACTTAGAACTTAAATCCTAGAAAGTGTTAAAAAGCCTAATCCTGACTGGTGCCTAAACACTTATAAGCATGCAGACTTATGTGACTCATTGTAGGTCCACAGTTATGAAACTTCATGCTTTGTATATTTTTCTGTTGATATTAATTTCTCTTATCTGTGAAAGAAAAACTTAGACTGTTGGATAGACCACACGTTGTCTTTTGTTGTCACACGCACAGAGCTTTCCTTTTGTTTCTCTGCATCGCCACAGGTAACTATTCTTTTTCAAAAATAATTGGCAATGTCAGTGTAAATCTTTCATATACTACTTGTCATATTATTGAGTTCAGATTATGCAGCTTTGGTGACTTTCATCCATATATTCAAGTATTCCCTCATCTGTTTCTATCAATAGGATTTATTTATTTGTGTCACAGTGTTTCTTTCTTGTTAATTGCTTCAAGTTATTTTATGTAATTAAAGACAGATGGTAAAGCAAAGTTCAGTATCTCATCCATTTGTTAATCGGTGGCTTATGCAGCTCTATAAATGTAGCAGGGATGTTATGATTTTGGTGTTTTGTGTGCTGTGCTTTAAATTAAATACTGGGACCAATTCCGAGTTACACTGAAGCCAATGACAAAAGCTGCCATTGACCAGGATCTCACAGTGGGAGACCATGGATGAGGAAAGCTGTGAGCCAGCTCAGTGTGGTGTTTACACTCCACAGAGGCACACAGCTCACTGGCTCCTACACCCAGGTCTCACCACGGACCTTTGCATCAACAGCTTCCACAATGTGTCAGGGGCAAACGAGCAGCCAGGTCAGGGCATTGGTGAAGAGGTTTATGGAAACCTGTCACTGGTTTCAGCGTTCTTTGGGTTTATTCTATTTTGGGGGGATTTTTTTTTTCATGTGCAAGGGAGCAAAACATCTGTTTTCATTAAGGACATCTTGTTCTTCAGATTGGAGGAAATAACCAGAAAAGGAATAACAAACAAAAGTCTCCAGAGGGAAAGAAGCCCGCCACGGGCTCCCTTGGGCAGCCATCTTGAACTGATCCAGAGCATTGGCAGCCCGGGAGCAGCCCAGCCAGATCCCAGATCCCAGCCCAGATCCCTCGCTCCCGCACAGTCCATGCACCACTCACTTCACACCCAACCTGTTCATGGGCTTATTTTACCCCAGCTATCTTTTACCTTCAGATCAGTCTGGAGAGTGCTCTCCTCACCCTGCAGGCTCTAGCATACTGTGTTATTTTGATGCCCTTATCCTTCCTCTCTCATAAAGAAAAGGTTCGTGGCATTCTCGCTGGTTTGCCTGTCCCTCCCCCATGCTCCCACGCTGGGCAAGTACCCTGTGCACAGGCACTAGTGGCAGCACTGCCTTTCTAACCAACTTACTCGCTCTCATCTTTCAGTCCAACACACAATTTGGCTTTATCTGTTTTGACTCAGTACAAGGCTGCTCCTATTGTTTCTCGCATTCTTGCATTTCCACCACAGTATGTGACTGACAGAAAAGCAATTCCTCAATTATACTACAAGGGGTGTGCTGGGAATCACAAGTCAGCCTAAGGATTTATGTGCTACACCAAATTATCGTAACTGACACAACACTTCCAGCAAGGGAGTTTGGAAATACCAGAATCTCCCCTATCCCCTCACAACCACCACCCACTCCCCCCCCCACCTCCACTCCCCCTTTCTTCCTTGGGAAAGCCAAATTAGAGAGAATAAGGATTCCTCATCACTACTGTGAGTCATGCTCCCATTGAGCACATGGCTGGTGAGGTCAGCAACAAGGGTTACTGGTCTAGAAAAACTGCTTTTCTAAAAGGTATCACAGTCAGAGCAGTATGAAAGAAGAGGAATGCAGAAGCCACCAAGGCCCCTAAACCACAGGTGAAAGGGAAGCACAGATGGGCTCATGATTCTCAAAAGAATGAGCAGAGACAGGTGACATGGGACACTGTGCCCTTTTATTCACCTAACCTTTTGGCCCTTAACATAAACTTTTATTTCCTCACCATGAATGTTCACAAAACAACAAATTCACCTGTTTTACTCAGCCTAGGATGGGATTTTTAAAAATGTTAGCACCACTTATTCTGGGCAACAAGCAGTGAGGCATATTTGAAAATAACTGAGTAATTTCTGCCAAGCAGGTGTCATGCCTAAACCCTATTTAAAATTCAGACACTGAACTTTAAGCACATGCTTAGGTCCTGATAAGAGACAATGCAATTTAAGCAAAGTGTAATTCAGCATGTGCTTGGCTGAGTGCTCGAATCAGGTCACAACCGATGAAGGATTACCGGCACCAGCAGTCCAGCCATGGATTGTAGGGTGGCATTTAAACTGCTGAATCTGCTATAGCAAGTGGGGTTTTTTTTCCTTTTACTCATTTTTACTTCTTCTTTTTTCATGTGTGTTCCCATAAAACAAGTTTCACCCTTCAGGAAACCATCTGTATTTGGCACCTATTTGGCACATTTTCACCTATTGTAAAAAAATGACAGTTGAAAATTCCAAATTGCTTTAACTATAGAGAAAAAAAATCTTTTAATTTTGATGCTGAAACAGAACTTAAAGTATTAAAGGTTGATAGTTCCTTTTTTCCTTTATTTTTAATTGTTAAATGTTAAAGCATCAAGCAAACACGCTTTACAGTCTATTGCATCGGGCTCTTTTTCAGTAGGTTGGCTCCTGCCAACAGCAGGTTCAGAACTGCCAGTTCTAATTAAAAACTTTATTTTAAAGATACATTTCACAGTTTATTCATGGCATCCTGAGAAATTTAAATTGCTGGATTGAGCAAATGGATACAGTTTCTTTTCTATTGATTCCCAAGTAATGGCTTTAATTAATTGTTTCAGCAATGCATGATTGATGTACTATGGCTGTTGAAATCAATTTCTTCTTTTAGACAAGTCACCTAGAGTGGATTCCCCTAGTTGTGCCTATTTCTTTGCACAGGCTTTAGCTACATTTTATTTTCTTTTTTAATTTTGCATTGCATCAATCTAAAAATGGCCAAAGATTATTCTCGCCTCAAGAATTTCAGTGACAAATCCTTTCAGTAGTCCCAGTTGTAACGGACAGACAATTGCCATCATAAACTCTGTATAAGTAGCATTATGAAATCTCTGATTTATAAGCATATTGCATAGCAAAAACTATTTTGATAACCCATGCTTTTCCCTGCTATGTCCAGGTCTCAGGTTGGAGAAAAATATGAGTGAAACAGTTTTCTGCCTTCTAGATTTAGTGGGAAAATAGCGCCTTCAAGAGCTGAACACCAGACCTAGAAATGCCACACCTATGGGTGGTTAAATTTTACTGAAGCTTATTTCTCTGCCACCTAAGGCAGAGAAATAACTTGAATAACATTGAATGGAATTACAAAGGAGAAAAATGTAGCCTAGGCTTTTGACTCATCATGTTTTTATAATTATTAATCAAATGCACAGTATATATTCTACTTCAATGATTGCCACTTTTAATCTTGTATCCTTTATAAGCTTTTCAGATTAAATATATAGATTGCATGTTCTATTAGGTGAAGGAATATATATAATATCCTTATTTTATTATTTGGTGATCATTAGCTACTGTAGAGTATATTACCAGCCACAAGTCCTCCAAATAACTTGTACTGACAGTATCACATCAGAAAAAAATCATTACAATTCACTAGCGCCCTGTCTGCATTCTCACAACGATATAGATACACCTCAGTTGCTTAGTGAAGTCAGATGTTTGCATTTACCAGCAGGTTTTAAGCAGGACATAGGCCAGAGATTCCTTAAGCGTTTCAGACTACAGGCAGCTTCTTCCCAAGTTTTGTCATTGAGACTCACCCCCGCTTTCTGATCACACAGAAACCTTCTGGTTTTGGTGGCTGAATAACAGCCCTGAGGCAAGCACAACTGTTAACATTTGAAAGTGCTAGCTAGGAAATATTTAATGCATTTTTAGCTACTTTTAGCACCATTAAACTGTTGGGAAGAAACAAAAACCAAATCACAAACAAACAAACAAAAAAAACCAGTCAGTCCTATCCAATGAGCCAGCTCTTCTACAGACACCCCCCAGGTCTTTGGTGGTCTACAGACCACAGCTTCAAATCCACTGCAGTGTTTGAAATCTCACTCAGAGAAGCTGAAAGCTCTTTGCACCTGTATGTTTCATTTTACAGTAAGAGTTGGATCTGGCTTCAAATGCATGATAAAGAAAGACATATAATTTTGACTTAAGAGACATTTTACTAAACCACCAATATATTCTCTTAATTCAAAGCAGGAATAGGGCGAACATCTCCAAATCCAAAGAATGTATTATATCATCAAGTCCTTGTTTTTAAGTGGTTCCAAATCATCAAAAAGATTGTGTAAGAGCAGCTGATTCCCAATATAGATATCCTTTTCTTGGGCACCAAGTCATGCCAAGACCCTGGCTGAAATTTTACAAGCGTCTCAGATTGTACTTTAAATAATAGTTATTAGTCATAAGGATTGGCTACCTTTCTTTTCTTTCAAAAGAAGCTATAAATGTATCATCATTTATTCATTTCTGAAATCATCATATTGTTCTCCAAAAGAGTTGGGTTAAATTTACAAAATTTAGAAACATATGTTGTGGGACGTGTTTAGGATTCTTCTACTCCTAAACCCAAGTTTAGCAGTATGTGTCCCATCCCAGTTGTGAATTCTATGAAAAGTATGTTCAGTCAGAAGTACAAACATTTCTGCAAATTTCTGAAGGTGGGATTTCCTCTTTATTTACGTAAAACATTTTCTTCTTGAATAAAAATAATCTGATAATAACTTTTATTCTTGCATTGGTGTACCAGTTCCAAGGTCCAGTCATTAACTAGGACTCCAAGTTAATAAGTGCTGTATGAACAGGGAGAAAGCAAATTTTCCTTGCCCCAAAGGGTTTGTAATGTAAACTCCTAATTTAAAATTCATTAATTTTACACATCACCTTACATAACAATCACAATGCCATAAAGGAGTGAACACATGCTTGTAATTAAAGCCATGGCAGTCTCATCCCATTGTATGAAAAATAGCTCTATCATAATGGTCCTGAGTTCGTGCCAGAATAGCAGCTAATCATGGGAGAAAGATGATCTAACACTTACAGAACATGAAAATAGAAATGAAACATTCTGGTTCCAGCCTATTTTCTCTAGACTTGCTGGGTGATCTTGTGCGTGCTACTTAAGCTTTCCACCCCTTAATTTACCCATGTGCAGAACAGCAATAACAGTATTTATCTGACTCAGAAATGTTTTGTAAGAATAAATTCATAAATCATTAAGTCTCTTACGCACTCTCAACACGCTTTCTACACAGCACCCATTAGAGACACTCTCGAGAAGCACGCATGAACTACTGGTTTTAGCCCCATAATGCCTCTAAAAAGTAGAGTTCAGGGAGTATGTAGCAGGAGCAAATAGATCTATCATGGTCAAAATCTTTCTATTCCTGTGCTATTTGCATTTCACCTCTAATATGCAATAAGGATAAAGTTAATCAAATTCATTTTGTCACTTCTTGATTTACAACATTTTAGCAAATACATGTTCAGAAACTCAGAGCACGATTTTCTACATAAAACTTGTGGAGAAACTCCTTTGATTCTTAATCTGTATACTGTTTTCATAAGAGATATCAAATTCTTTAGAAATTGAAAAGGTCACAGTAATACCTTACAAGGAGAGAAATTCTGGTAAATGCTACTTTGGATGACTTTTCATCTTAAAAGAATGCAGGGATATTGCTCAGTAGTCATAGCATCACTGTGCTTGTACCTAGCAGGAAATGCCAATACTAGATCATCAAGGTCAGTAGTCCCATTCATTGACAAAACCATTCATGATATGAGAATGAATGAAGTGTCTTGAAAGTTAGCAGTCTCTGATTCTCTGTGCAAATTTCACAGTTCAGGACAGAGCCAGTCTATCAGCAGCATATTTTCAGCGTGTAATCGTCTGTAAAGTCACGTCCCAATAGAGATAATGAGGTCCCATTCATTATTTGCCAAAGAAGTGCAGCAATTTAAGCCTCTCTTCTGCTGGAAAATTAAGTGTTTGAAATTTGGACTTGATCCTACTTTCACTGAAGTCAATGATAAGGCACCACCTGATTTCAAGGGAGCAGCAGCAGACTTTTTGTAATGCAGAGATCACATTAAATTCACTTACCCTTCTCTCACAGAGTGAAAAGCAGGTCATGGGTCTGATGTTTGCAGCAATAATGAGGAGGCTTTAGAAACTAAATGGGATGTAGCTGATTATTTTAGCACAAATTGAACTGAAGTACTAATGACTTACCAAGCATTATTCTTATCTGTTGCACAACCAGCACATGATGATGTCCAGAAATAGTGTAACATCATACTTTGTTCAGCAAAAGGCTCAAGGGCTGATACTCTGTTCGCTCTCACTGACATAAATCAGGAGGCAACCTCACTAAAGTAATTGAATTACATAAGACTAAAATTAGTGAGAGGAGAGTTAGACCTGAAAAGGACCTCTCCAAGCAGTGAAAGGGAAGGTGTCACCTGTCCCCCACACTGTCCATCTGAGTCAAGGACCACCCCAGCCTGCTGTGCTTGTGGAGTGCTGAGCCTCAGCAGGGACTGCAGCGGCCCTTCTGTCACAGTCTGTGGTACCTTTGCTCATGGAAAAAAAGGGTTTGAGACCAGAGAAAAAGCGACTTGGTAAGGCCACCCCAAAGGAAGCCACAGGGAAGATCAGATCCTTGGATTTTACTGTGACACCAACTTGTCTCAGTCAGACCCAGGCCAAAGCACAAGGTTGCTCTGAGCCAGTTTCCCTGGCCAAAGAGCTGGCACACAGTTTGCAGAGAATATCCTGGAGATATGCTTTCTTTTTGACACTTGTCCTATCTCCGTGATAAACACAGCTGCCCCCAGCAGAGAGGCATTGGCTGCTTCTGACATTGGCTCCTAATTTCCCATATTCAGTGCAAGATATTAATTTAAGTTTTTCTCCAGTTTTAATGGAGTTTACTCACATACGTTATTCAGCCCTCGGTGAAAATGCAAATTTCTTGGTCCAGTATTCAGCTCAGCTCCTTCTTAGCCATGTCGCATTCCCCACCACAACACAGTGATGTGCTCTGTGCGCTGTCCTGCCATGTCCCCCTTATTATCCTGCCCCCAACTGCAGGGTGCTACCACAAGTCCCCAGATTGTCCAGTGGAGATCACAGCCCCTCATAACATCCCGCTGTGAGTAGGAGCAGGACACACAGTAAGGCTATAGGTGACCATACCAGACCCCACTTGACAGTAAGTCAGGGAGCATTATTCTAACACCAAGAACCAAAAAACAACCTTTGAGCAGGACGCTGAGGCTGACAGAGCCATGCCCTTCCCTATTCAACGAGTGTTTCTACATTCTGAAGTCAGAGAGACACTGAGAGTATCACCAAACAGCCCCTTACATCTTTTTACACAAACCCAGTATCATATTCTAGCAAGAGAGACACAGTAGTGTGTTTCCAAACCAGTAGCATGTTCATCAAGAGACCCTTAACTCATTCTTCCCCTTATGCACAGCAAACACTTGTATTTCTATAGCTGTGAGCATCCTCTTTTACTTACAACAAGATAAAATTAAGATTAATAGTTCCTGTGCAGAAAATCAGCATTCATTAGAATGAACAACTCTGACTTGTAAAGTTAAGGGGTCTTTTACATAAGGAATAAACTGTTCACCAGCTTTATATCTTTAAGCAGTATTTTAGCTATTTTATAACTATCTGCAAGTCAGCATCTTACATGGCTCAGAAAAATTAACTAAATTGAAGACTTAAACTAAATCAATGCTCAGCAGAACTGTAGCCTTTTTTTTTTGGATGCCAAGCCACACGACAGAAAACTTTGTTAGAAAGCAAAGAGAATGTTATTTTTCAACAGAACATGTGTGTGTGTGTAAAGGAAAACTTATTCAAAGCTAAAGTTACCCATGAAATACAAATGCAGAAGATTAAGAATTCTGAAAATCTCATATGTACTTTAGATTAGGAACAAAAAACTTTGCATTTTTCTATAATACCTTACACTTGAGAAGTTTTAATTAGGTAGCAATAATTAAATCTGTCTGATAACATCACTGTGATATACGTCTTCATTTACAAATGGGTAAACTGAGACTGAAAGTGGTCCTTTGTGCCAATTTGTGCCGTACCCAATCAATCAAAGAACAAAACAGCACAGAACTTATGATGTCCTGGCTTCCACTTCACCGGTCAAACTTTTACCAGATCACATCTCATGCCAACAGGACCTCATGCTAACAACTTCTTTGTATTTGAGAGTGGGACCCAGAGTTTTCAACTCCATTATTGCAGTAACACTTCATCCCTTGTATTCCTGTCTATTAGGTTAGCATATACAACTGTTTCTACAGCCAAACAAAACAAGTTTAGAAATTCACATATTTTTATTTTAATTATTAATTATATTGTTTTCCAAGAACCTCATTTAAAATACCATTGAAAGTCTTTTTCTCATTTGTCAAAAGCCCCAGTAAATTTATTCCCCTTTTATGTGGTACTGGATTATTTACTCTTCATTTTCTACATGAAACAAGCCCTGACTAGTTACTAGATGGCAGACATGACATGTCCAAATCCCAGAAACCTGCTTATTTTGCTTCATAGGTCTTTTGAGGGTTTGGCTCTTTTCCTGATCTTGCACATGTTAGCTCCATCTTTCTGCGAATGCATCAGCCAGCCTGCCTGAGCTAGTCACAGGCAGGATTAGTAAAATCAGGCATCTGCAGATGTTAGGCTACCAAAAATTAATACCAGTGCTGTATTTTAGGGGCTTTCATTTGGTGAAGGACTGTGGGACTTGGCAGGGTGGAGGGAGTTGGGATACTCCCGCATGATAGCTTATCTGCATGAAAAGGAGTGTCAGGGTTTATAGGATTTAGCAGCAGCATGGCTAATGAGGACAGAGCAGCCTGACCCGTGGAAGTGTTGAGCAACCACAACTCCCATTTACTTCAGCACTTTTGTAGATCAGATCCTCAAGGTTATTTGCGTTTTGGAATAAGCCAGTTGTGGTCTGCATCAGGCTTTTCTCTTGGCAGTGGTGGCCCACGCCATTCCTTGTTGGCTTTCGCCAGCCGTGACCAGCATGGCTTCTGATCACAGACCATGTGACACAGTTATTTTAGCATATCAAATTCGCAGAGACTAAATGCCCAGTTTTTGCAAAATTATTGAAGTGCCTGTCTCATCTCATTCAGAGCATTTCTGTCCCCAGGTCCAGCAAACTGCTGCTTTTGACAAACTACAAGTCACCATCTTTCTACTGAGCAGACTGTGCTTGGGAGAAAAGATTCAATTAGATAATAAAAGCATTAGAGGATTTGCTTATTTTATCACTTTGTCGATCCTTTCGGTGTTATTGTTCCATCAAGAAACCAAAAAATTAAGAGCTACATCACAATTACTCTTTGCTTTGAGTCACACAAACCAAAAAAGATGGGTCACTGATGGCTGTCACGAGCTGCACCCATTACCACTGCTGTCCCTTGGAAGGAGCCTTCTTTCATTTTTCCTCACTTCTGGCTACTCATCAGCAAGGGCCAATAAGGAGTGAATCTTCTTTGAGGTGATCTTCTGCATTGTTTTCTCTTCTATATTACTAGGAAAGAAAAGAAACTAAGCAACACAATATAGAATTCTGACTTACAGAATGCTAAGTGTTTTTTTCCCACAGACTTTACTACCTCCCTACATCATTGCCATTGATTTATCTGTTTCACTGTGTGAAAAGCTCATCCTCTACTAGGCTGAATTGCTGAGATGTCGTGTACTGCACGATTCATACACTCTCCCAAAGAGCTTATTTGCAGGGTTTTCATAAGGAGAGAAAATAACCTGACTAACAAAGCTGTAAATGGATTGATTAAAAAAAAAAAAAAAGGGGTTTTCTAAAAAAATTTCCTGAAATTAATTGCGATGAGTTTGAACTTTTCTACAACAAATGAGACACAAAGGGGTCTACCCAACCAAATTCAATTGCATTGCATATTATCTGCCTACTTGGGTACAGATCCCTTCTTTGTCTGATTGAGAATATAGATATAGGCATGGGACTGCCACATGACTACTTTGTTGCAGAGCTCATCTGCCTTTTTCCATCCCCCTTTCCCCATTTTCTGCCAATCTGTACTTCCCCCCCCACTGTCAAATGCTCCCCTGCTCTACCTCTAAAAATGTAGCCCTTAAAATATCCTGACAAGCTCTATGGACCTGTACAGCAACAAGGAAAATTTGGCTACCAGAGGACGATTTGTCACACACACTGAACTTAGCTCAGAGCCTCATTAGATCCACATATGGAGCTTCAAGGGTATTTGTTTGGGATGGGCTGTGAACTTATCTCAACCAAAGGTAACTCCTATTCACTGGCAGATGGAGGAGGTGGTGCCAGTAACATTACTGGGTTCAGAAATACAACACAGCTTGTCATAACATGTTGCTCTGGCAACATCTGTTAACAGCCCACAGAGCTATGTAGCACTTAAGCCAGATATAGCCATAATGTAGTTTTTTGCACTGAGCTGCAGCTATTTGTACCTTTCCCAGACAGTAACATGTATTATTTGCTCCTGGCCTCAGAAAACCCCACCATCTCTTTCAGGGATTATTTCCATTTTTCTGGCATTAGGCTACAATGCCATGCCAGGTACATCTCAGTAACAGCCTTTTTGGAGATGTCAAGCTCAGAATTACACCAAATTCCTTCAGACACTCCTGACAACACTCAGCCAGCAGCAGAATTTGGTCCAGACATCATTGCTTCTCAATCAATGGAGCTAATTTCTCACAGGAACTCCTCCCAGCTTCACCAGCTCTCCAGATCCTTAACAACATAACATCCAGTTTCATATACTCTATTCAGCAATGGGGAAACTCACCTGGCACCACCAGGAAATACTATAGAAAAAAACATTTTTGCTTTTGAGTTCATATTTATGACCATTTTGATGTGTTACAGCTGCAGATGGATTTGCAAGGGCCAAAGTAGTCTCCTGCAAGCCGTGAGGTCATATCAACACGAATTCTGTATGACAAATGTAGTCTATAAAGAGAGGTAGGTGATAGGGAAGGAGACAAGGACTGCTGCTTTCTTGTGCACCATCAGGATTTTAACACAAATCACAATTTTTTTCTACTGTTAGAATTTTGCATGTTCAATGCATGAAAGGGGTGACAATTTCCAGAGGGATAATTACTTGAGAATATTTCTGTTGTGATAAGGGAGCCCTTCAGGGTGTCTACAGAGACAAAAGTCAAAAGAGGTTAATGCATGCCACAGCTGTGCCATACCCTTCCTCTGGCTCTAGTAAGCCCAGTGGGTTTTTCCACTGAAACAGCAAGGGATTTTCCTATCAGAAGGCAGTTGGTATCAGCAAATCTCCCAGCTTATCTAGATGTCGCATCTCTTCCAATTTAAATGCTACATCAGTGGTTATTAAGCCTGCGTTGCAAAGAAATAAAACTAAGGAAAACATTCTGGAGGGTGCTCTGGATTCCATTAAAGGATTGAATTTCTCACTATATTACGCTTTTTCCATATGGCTGAAAGATGGAGTTGAGTACACTCATATACTGCTAGTGGTATAATCCCAGATGGCGACAAATGACCTCATTTCAACAGCAACGTATAGATCTTTATGACACCAATGCTCAGCCATGCTCTTGGGATATTGTCTCCAAACAATGAATGACTGGCAGATAACATAATGTTTAACTTCTGCCTTCACTTTTGTACACACTTTATGGCTAACGCTGCAGAGCTACTCGTTCGTTAAGCACTCAGCCTTGTAACAGCATTCAGATGACACGAGATATTCCCTGAGCTGCCAGCGAAGGATCTCCTTTGGCCCACGAAAGTCAACTGTGGTGCAAGGAATGTGTCACTATGTGTGTGTAAAGATATGCTCTGGCAGGGTAGAAGGGAGCTGATAACGTCTTACCCCTGCTTGGGCCCTTCAGCTGCCTCTTGGGGAAGCGTGAAAGGCTGCCAAGCTCAAGATGTGCTGCATCCTGCAATTTGGCTTTCCAGAGAAGAACAACCCCTCCCCCCAAACTCACCCACGCAGTTCTTTACCCCAAGAAGAGGTCATCACACAAAAAGTAGATAGGAGAGAAAAAGACTGCACACTTGACTGTAACTGCAAAAGAGAGAAGTCCAGAGTCCTCTTGAGATGTTGTGTAAATGGAAAGCAATCTGGGCTGTCTCCATTTTTTACAGAAAGACCTCTGTGCTTTTGTGGACTTCATGGCCTGCCAGATGGAGACGGCTCCAAGTAACACTGAGCTCTTATTGCTGCAGAAAACCAAGGAGAACTATAACCCCAAGTACTGCAGGTGTAGGAGGGAGTACTTGCTCAGATGATGATTCATGTCAGCATCTGAGTAAATAAGGTCAGACAGCCAGAGATTATTCCAGTGAAGGGGAGTTGATTTGTTTGGGGGGCAGAAAGGAGGGGCTGTTTGTTTGTTTCGTATCATTATACTGTAACCCTGGCCTACTCTGACTTGGTTTTGGTTTTTTTCCCAAGATTTAGTACTCATTTATTTTAATTAAGACCTCAGCTCAGCAGAATGTATAGCTGGGTGTAGCCTACCTGAACTGGAATAGCTGTATCAAAAGCATAAATCCTAATGTTAGCATCCACTGTGTAGTCAGCATAACATAGCCTTTATAAACATATCTGCAATCTGTTTAAGGAAGATGTCTCCAGTACAGACCATTAAAAATAAAAAATCACTTGCCTCAAAGGGGTGAAAAAGGATTAATTAGTGCTCGTGCAGCACTGTGAAGATACAAATCGTGGGACTGTGTTATTAGTAAGCAAAAGATGCCAACAGGAAGCAGCATTGTTAAAGGCACGAGGACTAACAATGGTTTTGTTCTTGCATTTGTAAATGATTCGTCTGCTATTGAAAGGTGTTGGCCTTTCAGCCTAGGAGACTGAAATCCTCTTTCTTCACCCAAAAGAGCCTTCGTGGGTTGTGCATACTTTCTCACACTCCCTCAGTAGTGTTCCTCACTCTTAGCTTATAGATGCTAGACAGTAGCCCATTCTCCATAGTCCTTTTATTGCTTGGCCTGTGCCTCAGCTGCCAAGAGGGGTGCCATTTAGACTCATTGTTATGGTAGCTTTTATGATCTAGACATGGTGTCTAGGATCAGAGACTTCCTAGCAATTTTGCATATGCTGCTGCACTGCCATCAGAAGAGAAGAACTCCTAGTAGCCAAAAATGTGGGCAGAATTCAAAGCAATGACCTACAGATGAAAGGCACCCCATCTGGGCCAGTTAAGCCATCCAGCCCCTGAATGCCGGCTCTTCACTGAATGAAACTGTATTGTGATGTGATGCTCAGAAGGGAAAAAAAAGAAAAAAGAAGCAGTTTTAAAATATCTGTGGATAACGGCTGTCTAGAGCTAGGGCTACAGACATTCAAACCTTGCTTACATAATATTTCTATCACGCACCGTCCTCCCACCCAACTCTCCACATCATGCCAAGGTGCTGGAGGGAGGTCTTGTTCTTATTTATGCAGCATGAATACAAAATCAGAGAGGGTGGCAGAAACTTTCCACAGAAAGGTATGGTGCTTTGGCATGCTGAGGAAAATAGTAGAGCAGGAACAGCTTGTAAATGAGGGGGAAGAGAAGGATTAAAGAAATTGAAATAACGGTATTCAAGTATTTCCTCAAAAAACAGGATGACTGCAGTCCTTTAAACCCAAAAACTCAGGGAGAAAAATACAGACCAAAGCATCTTTTCTCCCTATGTTTGTTATACGGCTCACTTAGACAAGCAAAATCTTTTTTTACCCCATTGTCCTCAGCTCCTTTTTTACTCCGTTGTCCTCAGCTCCTGACACACTTATGACCTCTGTCCTCCTTCCTTGCAAAGGGAGGCCACATGAGGAAGGTGCTTTTTGTCACCTGGAGTTAATTTATTCAAGTCTCCGCTGTGTTGTGCTGCTGTGCTGGGGTGGAACCTTTTCAGATGTCGGGATGATAGGAGAAAGAAAAACGAAGCAGCAGAATATGTGTGGCGGGTGGCCGAGTCATCCTATCACCACGTATTTGTGTAGTTTCTTTTAGTGCCATCCAATCTTTCCTTCTGTCCCTAAATGGCCTGTGTTGAAAATGTCCCTGCTAACAGTTGCTCAACTGGAATGAGGACAAATTGTTTGCAGTGGCCCCCTTCCAAATGCTTGTGCTGTAACTTTTGTCTTGACTAGTCCCTGGAGATATCTCTAGAGTGAGTTTCCTATGACTCGTTTGTGCTACCCCTAAGTCATGTCGGATTTTCTTCCTCTAGTCTTTCAACTTTGTAGCAGAAATCTTGTTTAAAACACCCCCTTCACAGAAAAAGCCAGAGCAGGCAGAGGCTTAATGCTGTTATGTCACAAGTTCCCCAGTGAATTAAAAGCGAGGGGGTTGGGTCTTGAGGGTGCCCGAGGTTACAAAGGGGTTCTAGCAGGCAAGGAGACCCACAAGCACAAAAGGGAAGGCCACACCGAGCAGCTCTGAGTTATTAAGTCCTGGTGGTGTTAGGACTGCATTGCCTTCCACACTAAGATATCAGCCGCTTTTGTAGGTAGAAATGCCTGGCCCCCTGGCTCTCCAGACTGCTTCAGTTCAGCACTGAAGGGGTGGTGAAGGTACTCTTCCCCCTCACACTCACATGTGAATTAGTCCAGGATGACACAGCATCAAAAAAAAGTGGGTTAGCAAAGCCTGAAAAACTAAGCCAAGAAAGGAAGGGTTTATAGTTCCAAAAACCACTCGATGAATTTTGCACGTAGACTCATTAATAGATGTTACAGAAGAAAAGGTTCATTCCTCCCCTGTTAGGTGCATGACCTGTTAGACATGTATATATACCTATAATATTTTCCAAGGATAACTGAATTCAAATGCCATTGTCTGTTTAAATATTAGTTTTTCGTCAAGTGTACAATCTGCTTTTAGAAAAGAAATACAAAGTTAATGCTATGAAATGGTCTCCTTCAACACTACTGGGGCAGAACACCAGGCCTGCATAAAACATCTTCCCTGTCTCTTTACACACTTTGCAGAAGATGATCTGAGCATACTCAGACTGAGGGAGAGTGAAGCCAGGAGGTGAGACTGCCATGGTTCCTCACAGAGCCCCTGGGTGTACAAGGGCCATGATGGGGAGCAAATTGCAGGACCATCAACCCTTCCTGCCTCTTGGCTGGAAGTAACCAGCCATCACACAGACCCGTTGCTGGTTGCCCAGAGGGGCTTTTGCCTGCTTAGATTTCCCAGGGCTCCCAAGTCACCAGGGAGCCCTCCTATGCAGCCCCCCTCAAAGCACCTCAGCACCTTTTGCTTTGTGTCACAAGAAATGGGAATGTGGAATAACAAAAGAACAATGGAGCTTAGTGAAGGCATCCCATGGTTCCAGTCATGGGGTTGTTCACTTTGCACATTGGGTGGTGCATCACATTGCAATGGCATCTCCTGCTCTGTGACCATTTTCTGGTCTCCTGACTCAGCAGAGGGGTAATCTCCACCACAGACATATCCCTGTATCTCTGAGATAACTTTACCAGCTAGGAGTGGACAGAGCACAGCCAGCCAAGGCATTCCAGACACTAGGGGTTGCTCAGTGTTATGAGGCTTAGCAAATACAAGGATTGTGTACAACTTTGCCATTATTCTGGGTATTTCAAATCTTTGTCACTGGCTCTCTTCTATTCATTATTTTTTCTTTTTCTTTCCTTTTTTTTCTTTTTTTTTCTTTTAACACAACCAGTGTCATACTGTGCCTCTGCCTCTCAGTTAGCCAGCCAAATGATTGCTTGCATTGCACCAGGATCTCACAAAACACTAAGACTACTTTGTTTTTCATTAGCACTAGAGGGGAAAAATAAACAAGCTGGGCTCATGGTTTATAATTGCATATGTAATTACCATTTTAAGACCACTCTTTGCAATACAAATTAGCTCACTGCCCTTTGTATCATCTCTGCAGTGCCTCTCAGAGCAAACATAAGCCTTCTTTTTTGTCCGTCATGCAGCCAGATTCCAATCTCAGATGTGCTGAAAACAGTGTGATTTACCTCTAAAAATGATCTGCTCTGCTCACACAGTGACCAGTATTTGGAGCCATGCCTTGACATTCGCTATGTAGTTGGAAGAAGAACCTATCTGGGCCAATCTTTGGGTCCAATCCAGCCGGTAAACATTGTGTAGCACAGCAAATTTTTGTAGAGTTACTCTTGGTTTGCTTTGTTTTCAGCATCTCAACAGATCCATGGGAAGAGATCTGCTGACACCACCAAGGCAGTCTGCACTTGGCATGATTGCTCACTTCCATAGAAGTAGTAGGGAAGATGAGGAGCATATTGTCAATAAAACGCAGACATTATTTACAATTCAACTTCTAAAAGCTGCCATAAAGTTGTGAATAGCAATGAATAAGTCCAAAGCCATTCTACTCTGTTTCGGTTACTACTTTATGCTCCCAGAGCTCATATTTTCAAAGGGACAAAGCAGAGACGCCCAGAGGAGAGGAAGTCTCATTCTAAGAAGCCATAAAAAGCAATGCATGGCCACAGATCAGGGGATAATTTTATGTCTCACATGTTTTCTGATCTTATGAAGAGCAGCTTTAAATTGTTGCTCTCCTTCTTCATTTTAGTGGAGGCTGAAGCAGACATCATAGTTTACAAAATAGCGGGTGGGCATGAATCCTGAAAAAGTAGATCCATAACAAAATCTTGGTCACTGAGGCCAGAAGGACCCCTTGCCTACCCTTCTGTCTGTGGTAGGATTGATCTAATTATTCTATAACTGTTCCTGCAGATGGGTGTCTGGCCTTGAATAACTCCGACAGTGATTGTCCAACGGCTCTTGGCAGCTTGTCCAACTGCCGAACAGTTCTTCTACAGTTTTGCCTAATATTTAACCTAAAACTTCCCTTCTGCTGCAGCCAATTATTATTTGTCCCATCTTTGTTGACTAATGAGAATAATTGATCCTTGTCCTCTTTATAACATTCCTTTATGTCTCCCGTTATTATGTTCCCCACACTCTACTTTTGCCTTTAGGCTAAAGGTGCCAAGTTATCTTAACCTTTCCTCTTAGATCTGAATGCCAGACTTCTTACAATTTTTCTTCCACTCTAAATTCTTCAATTTGTCCACATTTTTTCATACAGAATTAAATGCAGTTACTCCAGTTATGCTTTAACCAGTGCCAAGCAGAGCGCAATAATTACTTCAGTAACCTTACTGACCCCAACTAATAACAAAGGCAAAATGCAGCATGTAATTAAAATCTAAAAAAATAACTATTTTTAAAAGCTAATTGCCTTAACAATCAGAACATTCTACAGCTCAGAGAACACACACTAAAGAATTTAAAGGTTATTGTTCATTCAAAAAACATCTTCTTCAATTATATTCCGTATATTATATTTTGAGCCGTGTTCAGTTTTACTCCTGTTAGGAATGGTCTGCACCACATCTTTCACACTCCTTCACCCTCTTTCTATTTCCTGCATATTTAACTCCTAGAAGCTCAGTGGGGTCCTGTCTATAGTAAGGATGTTCACTAAGGATTTCCCACTGTTTTGAGCCCTTCTCCAGCTCCACCAGTACGGCACAGCAGAGAACTCCCACTCATGCTTTTGATCTTTTAGGCTATTACCATGTCTTCCAGCTTCACTAATGTCAGTGGAGCAGAGCCAACAGTGAGGCATTTTTAGAAAGCTTCCTTTACAAGGACAAAGTATTCATCTCCTTTGCCAAGTCCATGGTGCCCTACCTTGAATCCCCTTCTCTCTGTGGTCTGGCTGGTTTTCTTTTAAAGGCCCTTCTGTCCTCTTCACATCATCAACATCATACATGTCCATCAACCTGTAACTGCACGTACTCCTGCCTTTCAATGGAAACCTCTTCAGGAATAGAAATCCTTGTTACAACCAGCACAAATTATTCAACACTACTATCAGTCTGCTGACAACAGCCATTCTTGGAAAATGGTTACATGAATTTCTGGAATCCCTAAAAGTAAACAAATTTGGCTCCATTAACAGGAATGGCAAATTCAGACTGCAAACTCACTTGACTGAGCCAATGCATTTAATTAAATTGGTTTGCTATTACACTGATAAGCAGAGATATGACTGTTGTTAGTAGACATAATAGTTTCTATTCCTGTTGCCTCATAGCTCCTTAATTAAATTACAATTGTTCTGTTAGAAAACATGTCTGTGAACACCTCCAAAGAGACAACACAGGAAAATATTCCTAGCAATATAAAAATCAGGAGTATGATACTGCATGGTAGATAGGATAAAAATGAATAGGGTTAAGATTGCAGTAGGGAAGATTCAGATTTGACTTAAGAAAAACCCAGCTGTGAATCATTGGAATATATCATCTGGGCATTGGAACAGATCATCTTGATTTTCCTGTACTGTGTTATCTTCTAGTACAAGTTGAATGAACAGTTGACAGGAATGTCCCGGGCATAATTGGTCCTACTTTGTTACACACAGATGATTGAGGTTCTGTTGAGGACCCTTTCACCTCTATTTTTCTATGGTTGTGTTTCACTTTAAATTTCAAAAAAATAAAGTAAACTCCTGATCTCATTTACACACATCTGAGCCTCTCATATTCTATAAAATATGTACATTTACAAATGAGGTCAGAATTTGGCTTCCAATAATAACACATTGTAACATGCCAGCAATTCCTCCATAACATGGAGAAGAGTGAAATACCTTGTTGTATAGGTCTTGTGCCTTAACCAGTACATACAAGGCAAAATAATCACTGCTTTTTATAGCTAGACCTCATCCAAGCACTTGTGTAAGACCCTCTCATATAGCTAAGTAAAGTAACACCTCCACACATTTCCACCTGGACAAGAGGTAGCTTTGGAGGTCTGAATGAAATCGAACAGAAATACCACCTGCAAATTTATAGTGTACAACCAGGCATTGGTTGGAGTCCAGGCAAACACGAACTTAAAAGACCTTGTATGTTTGCATGGTTCTTTGGTAGTTAGGTATTTTCTTCCTTCTTTGTTTATTACAGTGTTCTGGATAGAGATTAAATTTAATAGCTCAGTATTTGTTTTTTTTCCACTTACCTTGAAATAAGATTTGCACACATTTTTGTAGCTAGATTAAAAACTGCCAAGTGGTTTTTAAACAATTCTCAGTGCTTGCAAAGGAGTTGTTCATGGCCTCTTACACACAAGTATGTCCCTGGACCCACATCAGGAACTGATCCCATCCCATACAAATAAAGCTTTACCCTCTTTGTCCAGAAGCAGAAAAGCACTTCTGCTTAAAACATGCCAGGACACAAAATCCTCATTGTATTCCACTAACAAATTCTGCAATAAGACTCAATTTAAAGCCTATTTAGGTTGGTTAAAGGCTTGCCATCGACTCAGTGAGGTTTGGGACAGGCCCTTAACATACGGGTCTTAAGGAGAGGAAAGCCTCCCTATACACGATATCTCTTAGGGAAATCACTGAGGTCAGCAGAGGCTGATTGACTTCAGCAGATCACTGAGGTCAGCAGATGCTCAGTGGGGAAAGAATTTTGTGCTGATCCAAAGCTATCAGAGAAATAAGAAGGTGGGAAGACTGAAGAGAGTCAGTCCTCCTCACATGTCATTCACCTTCAGGCTGCCAGCTCTGCAGCAGCTGGAAAAGCCAACCAGAAATGTTCTTTGGAGGTGACTAAAGAGGTCAGCACTCCCACATTGTGTAGAAATGACTGCATGACGTGATTTTTATTTTTAAAATAAATTTAAGATTCCATCCCCTAATTCACACAAAAGCTAACAAAATAAAGGTGGTTTTTTAATGATGTACAAATCAATATTATAAAAATAAGTAAATATTTTCCTTGGCAAGAAAATATCAAATACCTCATCCTTGTAACATGCTAGTTTTGTATTTACACAGCATAAAGTGTCCCACATTACCATAATATGTTAGTAGCATGAAAATTTTTTATCTGCCATGTCTTAAACAAATCTTGAGTTACTGTCTGCAGTGCCCTTAAGCTAAATGTCATGGTCTTCACAAGATTGAAACAAAACACAGAGAGCAGCGAGCAGTAACCACATTAAGGTCTAATGCTTATAAACACAGGAGGTTTAACACTTGGCAAGCCAAAATTCCCCTATGACCTGAAGACATGCAGATCATGACCTGAGAATTAAGCGCTGTGTTAAGCAGTCAAGCTGTCTCCCTAAAGAAAAGACAAAAATAGCCAAAGACTAGCTGAGCCATTGGGTTGGCATATGTCAGGTGAGACCAGGCCCAATTCAGAGTCAACCTGTAGCCATGTGGGGCCAAGCCTGACCTAGCCCAGCCTTTCTAGGCAGAGCTTCCTAAGAAGAAGGATTTGCAGAGGTGCTCAACACCCATTGTCCCCACTGACCCCCAGGGAAGAGGAGTACTTAAGCTATCATGCAACCACCTCTCAACAGAAAGCTTCCAGTATTAGCTGTAGGGAGAGAGACAAAGTGAAATTACTTTCCCCTGTCAGTTCCTAACCATGAATGTGCCCCCTTGCTTGCCCTGTCTCCCTTCAAGGGCCTCTCCTAAAAGCAGGTGCCACAGTCTTGAAAAGCCGGGGGTAGCAGGGGAAAGAGAAGGAAGTAGAGTAAGTAAAATGTGAAACAAATATTTTGAACTAAATACTTAAAAATACATAGGTCAGCCTTTGTTTAAAAGAGAAAAAAAAAGGTCTGCAAAGCAGAGAAGTTGATTTGGGAAAGATGAAGGTCAGCTCCAAATATCAGAGATGAAGAGGAGGAATGCAGCAACAAGAGGGGAGTGTTAAACAGCTGCCTGGGGGAGCTTAAAAGGGATGTTCAGCATGCTCAAAACACTCTAATTTTGCCATAGTAGATGTGCCTGTGCCAAATTCCCACACAGAAAAATCTCAGGGACATGAGACTGACCTGGATATCATGGTTTTACTTCTTTTGCTTTCTTCACTGCAAGCTGTGTTTAACTTGTAAATACACGCGTGTTCTATTCTCAAGTATTTATTGCATTCCTTACAAGATATTTTTGAGAGTTGATGAATATGAAGCTTATCCATGAAGTTACTATACAATTCCTACTGGATTAAAATTGGACATTTCTCCATTTGTTGGTAAATTGCCAAATGCTGTTACAAGTAACACTCAACTGTAATAAACTTTTATTTAGGGTCCTAGGGTGCTCATTACGGAGAGATGTATATATATGTGTGTGTGTGTGTGTCTGTGTGTGTTAAATTAGGCAATAAAAGAATCCCATGCTGCATAAGACCTAATCAAAAGGCAGAATTTCCAATCTGGAGGGAATCTTGTTATTTCAACTTTCATTTCCATCCAAAAACAGGCCAAGAAATCAAAATATCAATGAAATAAATTGGTGGAGCTCAAATAGCAGAATAATTTAGGTTTGAAAATGTCTATAGACAAAATGCTGTTCTTCCAATCGAAAATGTAATTGTCCCAGGCTGAAAAGTCCTGGAATATGATCCTCTTCTCACATGGCTAGAAATCAAGACTATTCTTCTAGAAATCCATGAAGTTACATTGGTGGAAACCTTCACATGGCTAATAAAAAATACACAGAATTACAAGCATTTGATAAAGCCAAGTGCTTTGGAAAGCTTTATGCTTTCAGGCTTCAGGGCATAAAGTAACCTAGGAATCATGAGGAAATTTCATGGCTAATCCCCATGGCTGTGGAGGCCAGGCAGTCACACTGCCTCCCCAGGACTGTGGGGAGCATGGCTGCTCAGCAGAAACACAGGAACACCCATATTCTCTTCTGTTTAGCAAATGCTGGGATTATGGAACACACTGGACACGGGCTAGTGAATGTGACTTGTGAATGGCAGGGTCCAAACTGTCTGCTGGGCTTCACAGGCAGCTGAGAGACAACAGGAGGAGGCAGCAGCTGGCCCTGCAGTGGGAAATACTGGCTGTCAGAAGCAGCCAGGCAAGATCTGGCAACGCACTCCCAAGGAAAGTGGAGACAAACTGTCTGCCCGGCTCTCTGAATGCAGAAGTTTTGGACTCGTGAGCAAAGAAACTTTCTTCAGACATTTGACTCCTCTCCAGAGTTCAGAAAATTAGAATTTAGATATATTCATTGTGAGGGATACAAGGTGTCACGCCATTCTGCTACCAAGTGCTGCTTTTACTGAAGACAACTCAAAACTACTCTTCCTGTTTGGGCCTTTCCTATTTTTTTTTTTTTTTTTAATAAGATTCTTTCAAAAGACCACAGGCCTCAGGCCAAAAGGTAATCTTTAGCCATCTGCTTAATTTTTCTGAGAAACCTCGTACCAGCCCTTGTTGAAAAGTGTCACTCTGGGGAAAAAAAAATACATGGACATTCCCGCACAAAGCTCATTCTGCAGGGGACCTGGGGACAGTGCAAGCTCTGGACAAGGCAGACATCTTACCTGCATCACCAGACACTCAATACCAGCAAAATTGCCAGCTTACTTCTGATGTAAAAAGCAGAAATTGAGGACGAGTGCTACTGCCGTGTCTTCTAAGAGTGAGGACAAGTGTGTAACATTTGCACCACCAGCTCTGAAGGTGGCCCATGTGTCTGGAGCAGCAAAATTACAGTGGTGGGAAGCTGTGGTCTGGTTACCATCAGGCTTCAAGACTAGCCTGCAATAAATATTTTAAACTCCATAAAGTTCAGAGCTGAGCATTCAAATTCACGATGTTCATTTGTCTCAAATCTAGTCAGTTGAACCTCTGAACATGACTACAGCTGCTGCTTGTAGAGGATTGTTAGGAAAAGAGAGAAGAGCCTTTGGAGCACCTCATCTGCAGGCACTTATTGGTTGTTCATCATTTTTTAAAAGCTGAGATCACCATCTGGTTGTGTGTAATATGGCAGTGCTCTAAGGAGTATACTACAAGGTAAAAGAAAAGACTTGAGGAAATTAATGTCCCAGCTTTAAATTTGAGACTTTTAGAGGTATTCAAAAGAGTTAAAACCCAATTGCAAAAGAAGAAAAATTGTTTTTTCCAGAGAAACTATTATCATAGCCCAAAAGAGAATGCAGAATACACTGAACCAAGAGTTTTATAGATAACTTCAGAACTAAGCTGAAAAAAGCAAGTTGATTTGTTCCCAACCATTTGTATTTAGCTAGGGGTAAATCACTTCAAAGACAAATTCAGTCACCACCTGAGTGAGAGAATGTAAAGAAAGGGTCAGTCAAAAATCTTCCTGTAGAGAGACCTGCATTGTTCATTCCTGACTCCAACCTCCCAAACCAACTCCATCCTACAGTCCTCTCTAGCCTCCACAGTGATTTCATGAAGTCAAGCACAGTGGAAGTGCAACAAAACTGAACTTCAAGTCGTTGAACTCTCACACAAAATACGGACAGATTTTTCCACATAATTCTATCAAAATTTTTCAAGTCTCAGGCTAGGGCATTGGCCATCAGATCATTTCTCCTGCCCAGAATAGGAAACAGCATCAATTTCAGAATTATTGAGAACGCTTGAAAATCTGAAATTAATGGAATAGATTGTGATAAGGACAAAAAGAAAAAAAAAGTCCAACTTCAGAAATCATCTGGACGGATCCAAAACTCAAGGCAAAATTCAAGACAACTGTACTTACTGGAGGAAAAGGGAAAGCCTGATCTAATCTCTCACCCAAAATCCAACAACAGTGTCTGGACTCAACAGGGTCAGGTTATTTTCCCATAGTATCAAAACCACAACTAGAAATAGTCAAAAGAAGCAACTGTCAAAAGAAGCCACTCATTTCATTAAGTTTCCAATACAGCTCTGATCAAAGTGACAGTTACACTTCAACAAAGTCTTTTGATCTTGTTGATGCTTAGCTGAATGGAATCATCACATCTTCAGAGCCGTCCGTGCACAATGAGAACATAAATTCTGACTGCTCATTGCTGAAAAGACTGCTTGCTATTTTTATTCTGACTGTTTTTTACTTTAAGAAAAAAGTTGTATTCTCTCTGTCAAAACCAAGAGCTTTTTAAAGGTATGGCAAGATACACATTCACTTAATGGAATACATACAAGAGACTTTACAATACCTTGATGAATTCCAGAAGTGGACTCAATATGACAGCAAAGTCAATCATGCTAGTGGATACATTGTGCTAAAAATGCAGAACTGTTTCAGAGGAAGATTTCAAGAAATAAAAGAATCTCACCAAAAACACAACGGAAGAGAAATTACGAGGTGTCCATGGAGAAAATGGGTATAACATTAGGGAAAGAATGCAACACAAACCAGCTAATGGGTTAGGAAAAATCACAATTAGTCTTGCAGGTTTGCATGCTGAAGTCTCTCAGACTGCAGTTCCTGAGCCACGAGGTACAAACCACCACTGGCCAATACATCTTTGGTGGCAGCCCGCTGTCAACTGGCTGAGCATTATCTTTCTTGTCTTTTCTTGTCTTGATGTTACATCACACTGAAGACGCTGTTAATGGATATCAGACTAAACCAAGCCAGTGATATCGTTGCTACAGAGGCATTTACAGAACTGCACATGAGAAATTAATCAGATCAAAGGGCAGAGAGTAAAAATTTATTTCACCCCTCTCTCCATATGGAGATGCAGAGTATTCTATGTTAAAAAATTAAAAGATTCTTTTGTCTGTTCAAAAATTTGCACCAGAAAGTTTGAGAGGTCAACTGTAGACCAAACCATGGCTGATACATTTGTCAATACAGCATTTAAAAAGAGTTCACAAAGGAGTAAAGTAATTTTGATTCCTGACTTAGAGAAATTCCTGGCAAAGGAAGAAACTATGCTCAACCCTAAGTAACCAAACATCCATCCACTGCATGTGGAAATTATTCTGCCATCATTTTACTACTCCAGCAGAGGTAGTGCATGGCCTTTTGAAGCTTTGGCTCTTTTCGAAAGCTGTTATTTTAAACCTTTTAGTACTGGGAACTGCATGGAGATGGCAATTATGGAATTAGAGTGCAGTGTGGAGAACGTCACTTTGAAATCATTTAGCTCAGTTTATTTCCTTTTCAAGCGCAATAGAAAGCAGATGGAGCAGGGAGGCCCAACATGCCGCAGAACTCCCCAGGCCTTGGCCAGCACTCTTTTCCTCAGGTCTTACAGAGGGGTCACCAAATCCTCATGGAGTTATTATTCTTTAGGAGCACCACATGCTAGAACTCTGCCAGGATCCTGGTCTTTGGAGCAAGTTGCCTCAATCCTAGGTTTGCATTCAGCATCGAATATTAGACCTAAATTGCTAACAAGGTCAACAGGGACACAAAGCTCACACCAGAAGAGCAGTGCAGGGGAGCCAGAGAGAGGTCAGTGGAGCATAGCAGGAAGATTAAGGGCTTTGGAAAAGAGAGGCCTTGATAGCGGGAAAGAGGCCTCCAAAGAGTTGTCCAATATGAAGGAAAGGCTGTTACCAAAAAAAGCATTGCCATATGCAGCAAGAGTTGGACAAGAAATTGTAATCTTGACTTGCAGCAAAGATACACTGAGGTCAGGAGAGCAAAAATAAATGAAGTGCAAGGTGCAAGGGGAGTGAAGTTTTGAAGCCTCAGTGTGTAGTTGATGCTGCATCACTGGAGGTGGCAGGGAGGAGTTACAGGAATTTCTCTCAGGGACCATCTAGTTAAGTGTGATCTTTCCTCAGAGCAAGGGGATGACTTCCAGGGATCCTGTCCTGCACAACATCTCTTGGATAACTTAATAAAGTCTGTTATGGCTTATTCTTTGTGTTTCTAATACAGAGAAAGACCAATTCCCCAGAGGAGAATAATGTGGAATAAGAGAAACAGATTCAAGTGCTGGAGTTGCAGTAGAATCTAACAGAGACTTAGGAAGTCCAAATCCCTTCCCTGTTAATATAACAGGACAGATATTCCTCTCTCAGTGTCAGTAATGCAGAGAGCCCATGTCTCACTGGCCAGGGTTACTTACACCAAGCAGCAACCAGAGTGAGCCTCGGCCTCTGAACCACCTCATGCACAGCTCCAGTTTGACCTACACAGCACACTCATCCCTTGTGTGTTCCACAGCACAGCAAGCACATTAAAGGTGGGCTGTGCTCCAAGCATTGTGGTATCCATTGTCCAACGTGCAGGCAGCAGCATCACCACTGCTCCCACTTCACCTCTACTGAACAAGTTGCTTATGCTCATCCGTACAGCCCTTGCTACTATTTCCCACCTATCACAAGATCTGCCTCCTTAAAAACAGTCCGTTGTGTCAGGTGGACAGACTTGTTCAGGCAGGCCTCCAAGGCATGGACCAGACTGCTGCCAAAGGTAACGGTAGCTATCCCAGACTGATGGCAGACATGGCATGCAGTGTTGTCCTCTCTTCATGGCAGCCTCTTCACGCTCACAGGAGGTGTCCATTCTCCCTGGAAGAGTTTGTGCTGTGCATCTAGGATTACCCTTGATGGAGGAAACACTTCTGTATTCATCAGACCAACTTCAGGGATTCCTGCAGTTCCCCTTCTAGAAACCTGTAGTGAAAGAGAAAACTTCTGCACTTGTCTTAGAGAGTTTTGCCAGTCTAAGTTCTCACCAGCTGCTGACAACCAGTTCAAGGCTCTCTATTACCAGCCATGGGTGGGACTGTGATAGAGATCTGTGAGATTAGCCGGTTGGTCTGCTCATGCAATGTGTCCACTGAAAATAGAGAAGGCTGGTACAGGTTCTTACCCTATATGCACTCTCCAGATACCCAAACAAACTAATAAAACTCCTTAGTATCCTCCAGAAATACCTCAGCAAAGAGATTTCCACTCTTCCCCTTTCTAAGCCCTAAACAAAAGGCTCAGACATAACAGGTGACTGCACCAGACACCTGCAAAGGAGCAGCTATTTGAAACACTGCTCTGTGCTGTGGGAGCTGAGGTTTTCATCCTACCTCAGATATTGGCAACAGAACACTTTTCAACACCTGGGCAAAATCTACTGACAATCTCCTACAGAGATTCAGGCACTGTATCAATACAAGTATGGGTCTGGCTGCCTGCAAGCTCCCAGCAGAGCATGTGATCAGCTACTTGACCTCAACATGACAAATCTGGGGCGACAGGCTGGACAGGTCATTGCAGCCTCTTGCATAACCCATTCCAGGCCACCACTAAGCCACCCATAAGCCAGGTCACCAAGAAATCATTCTGGCAGTGTCCGTCTTTCGCTCCTCTCTGCACATGCCCTTCAGAGGCAGTGTCCCTTTCCAGCTCCACTGCCAGTCACACAGCATGTACAGAGGTTTTTTCCCACTTCTGTTCCAGCCACCAGGAGCTTCAGTCTCGGTCCAGACCAGAGAGGTAGCCCTAAGGCTACCAAATACATGTCTCCAGATTCCTAAGCAAACACTATGGCTATTGCTCCATTTCTTTTCTGCCTACTCATCTCCTTCTTTGAAGTGTCTCCATGTTCTCCCTCTCTTTTTTTAACTGTCACTATAAAGAGCCCTGACGACCCCCCCACCCTGCAGAGAGGTCCGACTCACATACAACAGGCCCTAGGTGTCTCTCTAGCTTGATGCTGTTGCACACCAGCTACAGCAACAAAATCATAAAATCATAGAACGACTTAGTCTGGAAAAGAACTTTTGAATCATCAAGTCCCACTATTAATGCAGCACTGCCAAGTCCGCCGTTAAACCATGTCCATGGGTACTACATCTACATGTCTTCTGAATACCTCACGGTGTGGTGATTCAACCACACCCCTGGGCACCCCCTCCCAATGTCTGACAATGTTTTTGTTGAACAAATGCTTCCTAATAGCCAATCTAAACCTCCCCTGGCATAACTTGAGGCCATTTCCTCTCATCCTATTGCTTACTTAAGAAGAAGAAGCTGACCCCCATCTCACCACAATCTCCTTTCAGGCAGTTAGCTGTAAAGAGCAATAAAGTCTCCCCAAGCCTCCTTTTCTCCAGGCTAAACACCTCCAGCTCCCTCAGCTGCTCCTCATCAGACTTGTGCTCCACACCCTTCATCAGTTCCATTGCCTTCTTCTGGACATGCTCCAGCACGTCTATGTCCTTCTTGAAGGGAGGGGGCCAAAACTGGACACAGGACACAAGGTGTGGCCTCACCAGTGCTGAGTACAGGGGGATGATCATTGCCCTGGTCCTGCTGGCCACGCTATTCCTGATGCAAGCCAGGATGCCACTGACCTTTTTGGCCACCTGGGCACATGCTGGCTCATGTTCAGCTGTTATCAACCAGCACCATCAGGTCCTTTTTCACAGGGCAGCTTGCTGCCTGGAGCACTGGGGACACTGGTAACAACATGGCAAAGTGTCACCATGGTGTCAGTGAAAGCTGTCAACCTTCCTTCTAGGAACACACTTCTAGGGCTGCGTCTTCTTTGTCACCCAGTATTAAGAGGTGCCCACCTGGATGTCTCCTTGCATCAGGTCTGCATCTTTACTGGCCTCAGGCATTTTTCCTACAGGCAAAAATCCTGGTGAGAAGTCTCATTACTTTTGGGCACACACCTGTTTACTTTAGGTCTATCATTAGTGAAGGTTTCAGCACAGCCAGGGCAGCAACCCTTCCGCAGAGGGAAGGCGCCACCTCGTTGCTCTGGGACTGCAGCAGTGCTAACCACAGCTGCAAGATCTCAGAGGTGCTCCATGCAATGCCAGAGCACACAACTCTGCAGAAACCCTGCCCATGAAGTAAAAAGGCTGCCAGGGTGTCACTCGATGGGAATGGCTGGCAGAGGGAGAGAGGGGAAGGTGTCTCCCAGTAAGCTGGGGCTGCAAGGCTGTGAGCTGAGAGACCAGACTGCTGGACAGGAGTAGGTGCATTGGGCTAAAATCATCTCAGTCAAATAAATTCCCTCTCTGCCTGTGATGGTGGCTTATTCCTCCCTCTCCTGCCTCTCCAAGGGCTGGAGCACATGGAAGAACATGTACTGTCTTGCACATCACTTTGAGCAGCCACTGGTAATAATCTGCATTGAGTGGAAGAACCCAAACTAGGCATTTCCTTCCTGACTGTGCTTCTAAAGAGTTTTCAAGAGACAAGGCTCCTTTTGCATTTTGTTTTAAGGGAATCAGTTCATTCAACAGGGAGTCCAAAAGCAATTTGGCTAAAGGACATATGGCATAAGCTGTCAGTGTAGTTTCATCCTCCCTCCACTGCCTCATCAAAATTAACATAACCTTCTTGATGAGGAGGAACGGCTGAATCTTTAAAAAAAAGCCAGGAAGGTGTTTGAACTCTAAGGGAAATATTAAAAATCTCTTTTCAAACACATTCATATGTATTAAGAGGCACAGACAATGATTACATGGTGTTTACAATGAGTTATTTAAACAGGAGCAGAGTGCTTGGCAAATTAGCATATAAAACAACACTGCTCTGGTAGCTCAAATAATAATAAGACCTAATAGGATTTCCCTATCCCTAATTCTGCTGAATCCAAGTAAGGCTGATTTAAAAGTTGTAAATGTGCAGGAGGTGGCTTCTGAGACAGCACAAAGCATTTCTGTGCTCTGAAAAACAAGCTTTGAGGATGTGACAACATATGAAAAATTCCTTCAGCTGTGCCTTTGCTCAGCACGGTTTGGGTGAGCTGAGGCTGCCCTAGCGGCAGGTTTGTCATATCTTGCTTTATTTCCATATGCATTCTGCTCCTGTGGCTTTCTTGGCAGCTTGCTCTCAGCTGGTACTGCACCCCACTGCATCAGCACACAGAGCAAGTTCCTGGGCTGATGAACTTGCAGAGAACAGGCAACGCTGTCAGAGGGCACCGGGAGAAGTGTCCCTGCCCGGGGCAGCTCACGGGCTTGATCTCAGCAGGCTGCAGTGTTTGAGGCAGGCATGCAGGGAGGACAGAGAGGAATGGGCAAGTGAAAAGTAAGGGAGAAGTAAGGAAATAGCTCAGCCAGCAAAGACACAGCTCAGCTGAGTCTCCCGAAAATTCCTCAGAAAATTAGAAAACCAGCAAGATAAGAACATATGCTGGCACGTGCGAAGGGCATGCGCACACCTGTGTGTGGCAGGTCTCAAGCACTTCTCTGAATGGCAATAACCTCCTGGTTCCATTTTACTGCCACATCAAAAGTAAAAGAGGTGCTGGAATATAGGAGTCCAGCATCACAGAATGAATCTGCACAGGCAACAGCAACTCTTTATGTTTAAAGAAGATGGAGAGGGATGCAAGTTTAGAAACACAACAGACAGCAGCACTAAACAGTTTTCAGTGAAATCCACACTGATGTAAAATGCCAGCATCTTGGACTAAACACCTTTGTTAGAAGTGATTGAATCCCTAATGGCTGCGGCAAAATGCCTTCACTTGCAAGTGTAACTGGTGGATAAGCAAAATTATCTTGCTATTATTGTTATTTTTAGCGGCACCCATAACACTAGCTGTTTTCCAAACAGATTTCTCTCTAGTGATCTTGCTACAACTGTTGTGTGCACGTGGATGTTAGATTATTTTCTTCTGTAGTACAAGTTGCTCACTGTAGGCTTCAAAGTTCAAAAAGCACCATGGTGGGTGAAACTGGAGTTAAACAACCCAAAGACTATAATTGAGTGAGGAATATAAGAGCAATTCTGTCCCTGCAAGCACCATTTATCCTCTGGACAATAAGATTTTTAATGTTGAAAGGCATGTTTGATTTTAAGTTCATACTTAAATTTGTAAGAAAATACTGTGGTACTCTACGTTTGAACTAAAAATTTTATTTTCTTTTATCACTGCTACAATTTTTGTGGACGATATAATCATCAAATACTTCTGTGAATAAAAAGTAATAAGTGAAAGCTTAGAGATTTAGAGAATAATATTTCAGGAATTTTGCCTCAAATAACCAGGTCTTTTTTTTTTTGTTTTGGTGCACTAGTATGCATGCGAAAAAAACTGATGTTCTGTCAAATAAAAAGAAACATCTTTCTCATTAGGACTGTGTTTATCATGCTTTCAAATGTTCTGCAAACCAATGCCCCTATTTGTCACTGTAATTCAATATAATAAAAGCTGTCAAAACTGCTCACTTTGCTCGCTAGAGACAAATTTGCTGAAGTTTTGCAGCACGAGCCAAACAACACAGCACCAGATCCTCCAGCTTTTATTTCACTTTGCTCTAGGCACTATTAATACTGGTTTCTGTGCAGTTTTTGCTCAAGTAAGGGCTGAAAGTTTCAGGTTTTGAACATGAGACTTTTTTAGAAATAAACAGCAGAGAAATCCCATTTACAAAGAACATTGGGTGACTGAAATGGTGCTGCTTGTGAGCTTTATCTCTGAAATGCCAAGCTTATTTCCTTCAGATTATTGAAGAATACAGACTAACTATATCCTTGATGAAATTCTCTCAAGGTCCATGAGGTCACTCTCAGGATTAAACACTGCCTGACATTTTTTATAGAGAGTTCAGAAGCACTGTCTTTTGATGCCTACTACCCTTTCAGAGATGTTAGTCTGTTCCACTAAAAACAAAGATTATAGATCTCTTCCCTCATGGGAAGAGGTTTGATGAAGCAACTCTCAGTTATTACCTTGTCCAGAGACTCCGGGACCACACTGTGTCCTTCTGGCAATAGACAAAACAGACAAAGTTATCACTCAAGGACAGCCTTGAGCAATGGCTACATCTTCCATGGCTTTAAAAAACATGTTTTGATGCATTAAATCAAGAAAACACTTTAAGAGCTATGTGTTTGGAGTAGGTAGAGTGGCAGGTCATGAGAAAAGCAGCTGGGACAGTGGTTAGGGCAGAAGATTAGAGTCAGCTGCTCTTTTTAGTCTTCACCACACTATTGACTTGTCCTTAGATTTGGAGAAGACTTTCATGGTAAAATCTATAAACTAGAGTCCTTCATCTCACTCTTTTGAACTGCCTTTCTGCATCTGTGCAGACCACAGCAGTTTAACATGTTAAAACACTTTTACAGGCTCAGATAAAAGCTGCGAAATATTAACAGCTGTAGTGGCCAGCAATGCATTTTTACCTCTTTTTGAACATGTGCCCAAAGACCATTTCATGAAGATGTGGTCTGCACCTGTAAAGAAATAGATTTCTACATAGACACAGGGGGCCTAGTAAGACCAGAGAACATGAAAAACAAGATGAAATCTACTGATGACTACAGCTCCTCTGACTGAATCCTTTATTGCAGCTGCGTGGACAGACCCCTCCCTGAGTTTTTACTCCAGCCATTATTCCTAACTTGGCATCCAGAAGTCAGCCTTGGCTTCCAACCTGAAGAAAAAAAAAAAAGCAGATAGTTAGGCTAACACACACTAGCTTCCATTAAGCACTCAGGGTATTGTGCATGTGATAAAGGATTGGATAAAACAGTGGCAAAAGTCTGCTATCTTCCAAGGCTCAGGAAAATAAACCACAAAGACCATTCAACAAAGTGCTCTTTGTTCCTGAATAGAACCAATGAAATGAAAGGAATCTGGTGGAGGAGAGAAGGCAAGAAAGAGGTCTGCTGCAGGGAGCAAGTACAGACAGAATCGCTCTTTGCCGGTTCCTCTGACAGAGCAAGTGCATGATTATCACATGAGCCTCACGAAGACTGGAATTAAAGGGGCTGACTCGGCTGTCACATCGCTTAAGCTGCACTGAGGTCAAAGGAGTTCGGACTAACCGAGGTCAGCAACACACAACCTGGGAAGTAGGGGTCTCTTTTTCTAAGCAACAATTGCTCAAGTTGATAAAAATAGATACCTAGAGCCCATGATGGCTTATAAAGCCTTCTCTTTATACCAGATTCCCACAAAGTGCTGTATATAATCAATAGCGCTCTGAAAAGAACAGAACCACAATGAAGGCAGTCAGGTGGTCACTAGAAACAAGTGTAAAGGGCAAAACACACAAGAGAAGTCACCATCTGTGCTAACTCCTAAAAGAACCAGGGAAAAAATAGTAAGTCTGAAATACTGGCACACAAGCATGATAGAATCCAAATGCAAACAGGTGTCAATGGCGTGACCGTAGGGGAGTCTGCTATTTGCAGGTCTCCACATGTCTTCTGTATATTATTTCGTGAATCGTGTCCCCAGCAGAGACTTCTCTTTGCTGATTTCCAGTGATGCCAGGGCTACTGATAAATGTCTCTGTGCTAAAAATAGTACCTATTCTCTCCCATGCCCTCTGTCCCCTTTCAGCCTCCACTTCAGATGAATCAGCTCCAAGAGAGGGGCACTGACCTCGTCTCACCAGGAATATCAAACATCTCCACAGCTTTGATGAACCTTTTGATGAGAGTGAAAAAAGGAGAAATGTACACATCAGCTGTGTAATCGAGTGCTGGATGGGTCTGGATGCATCCTAAGGTTTGTGTTTAAAAGCAAAATCGATACACATCTCCTTTGGTATGCAAGCACAGAAAAGCACCCTGTGTTTTTGTGTGGTTTTGTGGGGGTTTTTTCTGGAGGCTTCAGTAGTATTTGGATGGGGTCCACAGAAAAATCTACTAATTTTGTCATAGACATAGAACTAGATCAACTTTGTCATTATCATCACTTTCCAGGTAAAACCAAGATCAGGATATTAGTGAGTTTGTTGCTCTGCAACATGGATTAAAAAATTTTCTCTGCCCAACAAACTCATATTTACCTTTGAATCCTGATTTGTAATGAGGATTTTCCATCTTGACGTTATTTGTGGCAACATACAAGATTTTTAATACACTTTTTACAAATAAAGTCTGTGTCCCCCTCATTCCTTGAGTCATAGCACTGGGGCATCCTGGTAAAAAACTAGACCTGCTGTGACACTGATAGAGTGAACAGAGTCAGGTTTTCAAGCATCATTCTGCCACACCTCTTTGTGGACAGGAAACTTGCAAAAAAAATCCTGAGACCAAGACAAAGCAAAGAGGGCAACCTGCATGACCCCCAAGGGATCTTCACAGATGTACTAAAGCTGATAGTGCAGATGAACCTGAGAAAACAAGTCCTTGAGTAAGCTCAGTTATCCTTTAGAACCTGACTGTTAATGGCTGTGTTTATCTGACCTTGAGGAAAGAGCCTCTATTGTGGCTTATCAAACACAGAGGAATTGCCAGTGTCCTCAGGAAGGTCTGGTACAAAACTTAAACGGGTAACTCCAAATGCACTATCTGTGCTCCATCATTTGACAGACTTTAACTGGAAGTGCTGTTCTATGTCCAGTGCTGCAACAGCAGAAAACTGCAGGTCTTTTTCATTGCTGTTCTTTTAATCCAATTCTACTGCATATTTTCTCTTCTGTTGCAAAGCTTTAGGCATTGCTGGTGCTGTAATCCCTAGGTCAGAATCACCTTGCAGAAGGAGATGCCAATGCCTGTTGTTAAAGGGTTTGTGTATGTGTTGAGGCCAGGTGAAGGACAACTGTCTCCACTGATGCTACTTTACAGGATCCTGGAGGAAGCAACACAGAGTGATTCCACAGAGTGAAAGCCAGCACCTACAATGCTTGTGAAGGGACTGGGTAAATCCTCAGACCATGGAATTTGGGCTTTCTGATACAGATGGAATCCAGACTGATGAGAAGATGAGAAGCAGGTACTCCAATCATGTACAGCCTGGGCAAGATGAGGGGCTTGTTCTTAGGGACCTGGAAGTGTTTACTCCTGATCTGCTGGACACTGAGAAGGCTGCAATCCACCAAACAGTAGCACTCTCTGTTGAGCATTCTCCACTGAAAATGTTTTGGTTTTCTCTGTAAGGAAGTTTATTCTTGTATTTCCAAAGTGATGGGAAGTAATGCCAATTTCTCTTTCTGCGTGTTGTCACCAGCTCCTCAGCTCAGCATGTCTTGCTGGTAACTTATCCTTCCATTACAATAAAGCAGCCTTGGTCTTTCACACCATGTTAAAGAAAATAACCAACAGAGTACTTAAACCAGGCTTGGCTTGACTGCCGATTTGTTGAGTTCAGCAGTAAAAGGAAACCCTATTAGTACTACTTCCCCATAGCTAGCTTTGCTCAATGCCTAGTGTTAAGATAAATTATATTCTTCAGTGTGTAGGATGAAATAAGAATTTCTATCACAGCAGAATGAGTTTCTCAAACATTACTTACATTAGGCAGCAATCTTTTGTTCCCACAGAAGGAAAAATTTTGAAAATAGATAACCAAGCTTATCTTGGAGATCTATCACTTGGGGCCATAATCCATGATCTATGCAGACTCACTTAGTACAAAGTATATCATTTTGTCTAACAGCCTTTAACAGGAACTTTGACAGAACTATTATTTTCTTCTGAATGAACAAATTCAAATTCAACAAATTCAGTTCTACAACTTCATCTCCAGTCATCTCTGTTCATTGTTCTTTTATTGCAAGTATGCCTTGGCATAGTATAAGAACTACTGGAGTATTTAATAGCTGCTTAAAAGTAACAGTTATTACTATTTAGACTAGACATAAATAGAGGTCAACTAAACAGGTTGACCTGTAAAACCTTTGCAAGTAAAGTGTGTATGGAGAACGATTTAAGAGAAATGAAATTATAAATCCAGTTACTCTATTATTCTCTGTGTTTTAAGTGAGAAAGCAGAATGGGTTCGCAACATTAAGTACAGGGTAAGACTATTCTGAGTCTAATACAAATATGAAGGTACTGCTAGAGAGAATTTGCCAGTTGCCTAGCCCTTGGAGAGCCACTTCTGGAACTGCTTAGGTAGGGATTCTTGGCTCTACATCTTGAACGTGATCAACATTTTGCTTGTAATTCTTGGTCACTAAAGGGTATGCCAGTTGTGAACAGAATGTATTTTCCATTCAGATGGAGAAAGTTGAGAGAAAGATATAAGACGGAGTGTCTCATTTTTCTTGACATCTGTCCAACATCTTAAAAAATCAATGGAAATCTTTCTGTTGAGTTCACCATGCTATGGATCATATCCTTACAAAACTCATTTTATTGTCAAGTCCATTCCTTCTTCTCCATTCTGTTGCTCAATTTGCTCTCTGCTGTTAGGAACTTTTTTGCAAATATTAATAAATCTGTATAATCTTTGGCCTTTAGCTGAGTCTCAATTCCATGGCACACTGTTGTACTGTATGCGTGACTGCATGGTTGAGGGTTGCTCTGGAAATTACTCATAAAAATTAATTGTCTGGTAATACCACAATTGTCAATATGTGTAGGTTGCAGCATTCCCCCTGTGGGCTGTTGTAGCAGATCATAAAACTTCATTTCCAGGAAAGTTTCAAAACTTTTATTTTCTAGGGAACATTAATTATCAGAGTCCAGATGACCCGTCCCATTTCTCCATTCACTTCATCTCTTTTTTCTCTCATCCGACATGGTAATTTGAAGGCAACTGGCAACAGATCACATGTCAGGCTCCTGGTTTTATGCCCTGGTTTCATATCAATGTCAGCCGAAGTGTTTAAAAGCAGCCAGACTCATAAGCCTAATCCCCAAATGAATGCTTGTATGTGACCATTTCCCCATTGTTAAACTTTTGTACCAACAGCTGATTTACAAGTCTGACACTTACGCAGACATATGCTTTGGCATTCTGCAGGCTTCCTGAGACTCATGTCCTCCAGCACTGCTTGTTGACCTCCCCTTCAAACTCAGGACGTTGATGGATCATCACAGTGGACAAACCACTCTGGACCTACATGGTCATAAAAACTCTTGTCATGTTGCAGTTTACAGCAATGCATTCTTTCACTGAGAAATTATATCCTCTTGAGACTAAACCTTTTGCGGGTACTTACCAGTTCTTATCAAATTCTTACCTTAGGAAGATTCTTATGCCTAGGATGAAATACGTCAAAGAGCAAGAAAAATTCCACCCCCCCCCCCAAGATAATCATCCTATGATCAAGACACTGACTGGTGGCACAGAAGTCCAGATTTCAAGTTTCTGTTCTGCAAGATGTCAGAATCCTGTATTCCAGGCAAGCTTTCTGGCCACCAAAATATCAAGCTATTCTTGTATTCTGTCTCTCCTCTTGGACCTGTTTCACTTTGTATAAATAAATAACCATTAATTGAACAAGGGCTTGAACTCAGACTGCCCATTGAACCATTGCATTGGTCCTTCCCCATGTCAGAGAATAGGTAACTGTTTGTATGAAGTTAGCACGTTGCAGAGCAACAGAGGTAGCTGAGGGGGTCCCAAAAACGCAAGGAAAAAAAAAGGAAAACCTCTTGGTAAAGTCATTTAGTAGAGTATGAATCATCTGGTCTTCAGTCCTTGACCTGAATGAGGAAGAAGAAGGACTACTAGCTGTTCTAGGAGAGGCTTTGTCAAATCATCTGAAAGGTCGTAATTCCACTAAATTTTGAAAAGAAATCATATTTAAAAGTCATACTTTTTTTTTCTTTCTGAAGCTAAAAAAAACCCCTTTAGCTAAATGATCCTCTAACAAACCCCTTGCATTAGAATGAAGGTGCTAAGTATCTTTATCATCACAATGTATTGATTCTTAAAGTTTCTGGAACCTCTGCCCCAGACATGAAAAAGGACCTCACTGTTCCCGTTCCAAGTGGAGTGATTTCTTCATCTAACACTCTTTCCAGCTTTGCTGACATTTTTTAAATGAGGATTTAAGTCTATTACTTACACACTATTTTCACATGACGAATATGAGTTTTAGTCATATTTAGTCATACAGAAAGATAACTGAAAGCAATAGGGAAAATTCAGTGATTAGTGTAACGTTGCCATAAAAGATCATATAAAAGGTAAGAGAAGGACTGGAGAGGTTGAGTCCTAATCTTCTTACCTCGCTGCTAGATAATATACTGCAGTAAGTTTAATATTTACATTTGATGCTCAAAAATATTTATTTTCAAGCATCTCTTTGATAAGGAACTTGGATTAAGTTCTTTGATTAGGGACTAAAATCCATGTTTTAGTCAGATTCACCTCTCCATAAGCATATCAACAAATTAGTATCAACAAATTGGTATCTCTGTAGACATGAGTCTGCTTTTACTTTAATGTCATATAATCATTCTCTTAAGCACTTGCATAAAATCAGTTAAGAGTTAACCAACTAAAATATACAAATACGCGGGAGGTTTTATGAAGAACTACAACTTCAAAAGGAGTTGTTTTAGGGGTCATGACCTCATTTTTTGCAATAACTTATGCATCACGAACTTACGTAATTGGCAGCAGATAACATATCACACTCTCAGTTTTATGTCCTTGGTTTGACAACAGTGTCAATTGTAGTATTTGCTAACTGCAGAACAAATGGAGCCTCATAGATGAAAATGTTTTCATTCCAAAATGGATGTCTGTAGCAAAACATTCCCCCTTTATTGTTCTTTTTCAACACTACTTAATTCAGTATCAGAAATGGATAGTGGTATACACATAATTTTGGACATCAAAAAAAAGTTTCTGAATATTATTTATCCTAGCAAAATGGAAATACCTGAGAAAAGAAAGTACATATTTTTCTAAATAAAATATCATCAGCACAAAAGAACACATATGAAGTGGCCTTGGATCTCTAAATCTTCGTTATCTTTAGAGCATGAAGCAGCTTTAAGATAAATTATTGGGAAATGAGTGACCTGGATTTTAAAACATTTTAGTAGGGTGGGTTTAAGTCTACTTTTTCCTTTTCCCAGAGATTGCATTAAACAGCAGTCCAGAGGCAAGTCTAGACCGCTTCTCTATGTCGAAACTGGACACCTGTACTATCCACTTGAAAGGCCCATGCTCTAGGGACATTGGAATCTTCACAAGCAACAGCAGAAAATGCATAAAGCAAAAAGTTATTATACAGAAGGGAGGCATTTAAAAGAAACCTTAGTGACTTAAGGTCTTAATATTTATTTAAATTCAATGGTAGAGAAGCCAAAATTTATTGAATCTCTTTTTGAGTGATCTGAGGCTTAAGAGTAGGATTTGTTTGGGGTTTGGCTCTGAAATGTGAATTTTGTGGGGTGCAGTTCTCTTTCAAGACACTTCTTTCTCAACAATGAGCATATTGATACACACAATATTGAACATAATTCCCAGCACTGTACAACAGAGGAAGAGAATGGTGGCAATTCTGTTAATGTGAAGTTTTCCACTTGACCAAATCACAAATTAACATTGGGAAACAATTATGTGCCACCAGCTTAGTAAAGCATTTGTGATTATTTCTCATCTGAACCTGAATTTAAACTGACCTGAGGAAAACATGATATGTGTTTTGAAATCTGGCTGACAGTAGATTATCACCAATGATGTACATTATTTGGTAGACAAGATTTTTGAGTCAACTTTATTAAAAACTTTTGGTATTTGGGAGAGTAAATTGCCTTTAATGAGACTCCATGATGTAGCTAAACTAGCACAAGTTATAAATAACTGACAAGGAAAAGAAAAAATTATAATGAATAGCAGGATGAAGGACATGAAATTAAAAAACTGGAAAAAATGAAACTCATGTGCATAAGAAAAAGGGATGCCTATTATAGAATCATAGAATCATATAATGGTTTATGTTGGAAAAGGCCTTAAAACTCATCGGGTCCGCCACTAAACCATGTCCCCAAGTGCCAAATCTACGTCTTTTAAGTACTCCTAGGGAAGGTGATTTCACCACTTCCCTGGACAGTCTCTTCCAAAGCTTGCGATCCTTTTCATGAAAAATGTTTTTCTAGTACCCAGTCTAAACTTTCCCTGGCACAAATTGAGGCCATTTCCTTTTGTCCTATTGCTTGTTACTTGGGAGACTATCCCGACTCCTACCTCACTACAACCTTCTTTTGGGTAGTTGAAGAGAACAATAAGGTCCCCCTCCCAGGCCTCCTTTTCTCCAGGGGAAATTTGGCCTGGAGGGATGCCCTAAACTGACCAAATCAATTTCTGTTTCTCTATGTAGAAACGACTGTATCTTTCTTCTCAGCAAATTAATTTTTGTTTATTCTTTTCTTAGGAACATTTCAGCATGGATTTTACTTTACTCAACTTCCATAGTGCTTCATTGCCCTTACCATTACAAACATTTTCCTGATGTCTGACTCAAATCTCTCTTGTTGATATATAATGTTGCGTTCAGCTCTGAAGAACACACACTCAAAAATATCTGGATTGTATCTGCACCAGTATTTTAGTTCAGCCTTACATATTACGCTCTGATTCACATAACAAAACAAACTCATACTCACAGACTTTCAGACAAAACTAAATCAGAAAATGCATTTCAGAAGTCCATATAATGATCTCCAACCAGTACATATGTGCAGTTTGAGGGACCAGCCCAGAACTATTCCAAAACCTTAAAGCATGCGTGACTGTGGATGTTAAGCCCCCAGCACCAACCATTTTACTCCATAGGTCCTGTTTTGCTTTCACCCCACACTCTTACAAGGCCACTTATTAAAGCAGATACAGCTGCTGACAAACACTCACTGAAGAACAGCAGAGGCTGTGATGGGATGGAGAAAGCTATTAATTAGGAAGGAGGAGGGCAGATACAAAAAGGCAGCAAAAGGCATTTCACAGCCATTGTTTGCCCTGGCCTCTGTTACATAGAATAATTATGGTCATGCAGCTGTGCAGCCCTTTGCCTTGGGGTGATCAACACCCTGGGTTTGAGGCCACAAAGGTAGACAGTAAGAGCCAAGAACTATATTGCCTTTAATAATGTCAGATTTTAATTTGGTATCTCAGAACATAACCAGGGATAAGAGGTAACTAAGATAAGAAAAAAAAAATAAATACTTAATTTCAGAAAACAATGAACTGGCATGACGTCTTTTAAACAATGGAACAGTCTCCCAGACTCTTCCCAGTAGTGGAGCCTATTTGTTTGGTGTTTTTATAGCCAGATTGGCAAATGCTAGAAAACAGCCTGCAGGACATAATCTTGCTTTGGCAAGAGATTGGGCTGGATGATCATTTCCATCTAAGTTTCCTCCCAGTTCAGGCTCAAGTTTTGGAAGCAGAATCTTAACTTCTTTCTTTGTATTTGCCATTTGAAACTGTATTTCAGCTGGAGCTCCTAGGTATGATGCTTAGCCTTAATAAATTCTGGTTAGAGCTCTTGCGATATAATACAAACCTCCTTAGAGATGACTGGACTGCTTCCACTGCTGTGGGGACCCTCAGAACAAGCCTTGGATACTCACAGAAATGGATACATGTCTGTGAATGTGTGACAAGTCAGAGTCATTTTCCCCTTCAGGCTGGCAAGAAGCAACCCAGCATCAGCAGAAACACTGTGCAGCGCTGTGAACAGGTGACTTTGCCTGAGCTACTATTTCCTGCAGAACAGTGGAACACTGACACAGTGACACAGCTTCTGGATTCAAGCTGACTTGTACTTTGTCAGTCATGCTCAGAAGAAGCTTTCACCTGCTCTCATAGAAATGTCTTCAATTAATTGTTAATAACCAAAAAAATCCCAAAATCCCAAAAGAACTTCTCCCTTGTGACTCATCCGATGTATCTCATCTCTTTAATGCCTGTCATCAGAATGTCAGTACTCTGAGGCAGGAATCAGTATTATTTAATGTCTAATAAGAGTAAAGCAATCAAGCATCTTGACCCAACAAAAGCAACAGAAACCAAGGGAACTGCACTGCACTCAAGACAGCAGTTGAGAGTTTTACTGGTTCTTTAGGGCCAGCTTGTCCTGTTAAAATTTCTGTTCCATTGAACCTTCTACTCTAAAAATTTATTTCTTAAAAATATCCCAGTTTAGCCAGCTATAAATAGGTCATCTAAGCCTTACAAGTAATTTTGAAAAATTAAAGCCACATTCTTGAATGGAGAGGCCACATTTTTATTTCAGCAATATGGATATAAATTAGAACCCTTCCTTCTCTCTTTCTCAAAACAAGGAACAATGCTATTTGCTGGCTATATATTGTAGCCCTTCAACACAAACACATGCACACTGAGACCAAGACCACCAATACCAAATGCAGAATAATTTATTGCCATGTGAAAGATAAGTACACACAACAGAGCAAGCAGAAAAAAAATTGAAAACAAGTTTTAAAATTACGATTACAGAGCAGAAATAACAGGAGAGGAACTTAAACACATTGCCACCCCAAGAGGATGTGAATTTCAATGGAAAATAACTACCAAATGTTTCCAAAGCCAACCACAAAAAATCAAATAAGATTCAACTTAAACACAATTTATTCTGAAGATTTTGTTATTATAGTGTCACACATGCATGTAGAATTCATGGTTATTTCTCAAAAATTAAACTCTTCTGGGCTCAAATGTGTGTAACACCAAAAAAGGATTTTAAAAAGAGAAATCCCTCCATTCTGTGAAACAGTTTCTGGGAACTTTCCTGGAAATCCCAGCAAGACCAGCCAAAGAAAATTATCTATGGGGAATTGTGATTGTTGCAGCAAATGTGAGCTTATACTCTGATTCATTTAATTAAGTTCTTTGAGTGAATAATGGGATACAAAACAAGGGGTATACTGAAGAAGAGTAATCAAGCTATAACAAGATCTCTCCAGTTATTAACTGTAAATTGCACAAATGTAAATCCAGATCAGCAAAAAAGCCCTACCACACTTACATGTTATGATTTTTCAATTGAAGCTTTCAAGCCGCATTTGTCAATGGTGTTAATTTTAAATTATATGGCTAGTGACAACACTGTATACCACCCAAGATTTCAGCATGCTGGGGAAAATCACATTTCTCTTTTGAAGTTACATTTCAAAAAAACCAATAATTTTTGAATTATGTTAAAGGGTACAGAGTGAGAGAAGAAAACACACACAGTGAAAAAGTTAAAATAAAAAAATAGATATATGAGAGACATATTAAATGTCCATATTCCAAAGCCTGAGTGAGTTTTCATTTCTATTTCAATTTAAATGAATAGTAATGTGTGATAATTGTGGTAGGAAAATAGAAACTGTTCTCTCATAAGCAATACTGCTTCTTCCAAAAAACGACAGTACTGTTAACACATTCATTTGTATTGTACTGTATTAGTAATAGTCAAAAATTGTTATGAACTTGTGGTTATTGAGTGAAGTGCATTGATAGGTCCATGAATTCCTCTTGGACAAGCACATAAGACACTCAGTAACTATGGATCTGTGGCTATTACTAGCACTGTCTTTGAGTAGGTCGGCAGCTACATTTGGGTGAAGACTGGTCTCCAGTGGTCCACAAGCAGATGTACATCTACCCATGCTTATTGTGGTACAGCTTGGAGAAGAGCCACTTCGGAGAAATGACATTAACTCCTGGGAAGAAGGTGTAACAGGAGGAAGTGCAGTACTCCGAGATGGAGACTGAGATGCTGCTAAGTTAGAACTGATGTTGATAACCTTTTAATGAAGCATAGCAACAGAGATGAAAAGAGACACAATTCTTTATATTAATCTCTGCACTTTCTGATGTACCATTCGAAACATCACCATAATTAAGGCATGCCAGCCTTAATGACCAGGACTTCCAACAGTTTTTTTAAAAGTATGTTATGTCTCAGTATGGCCTTGAAAACTTGCCTTAGTCACACCTTGTGTTTCAGATTACTCACAGGTTCCTGTGACATTTTTATGTTCAAGCTGGGAAAGATCAAACAGGCCAGCTGAAAAAACTTAATGCACTTCATTTTTCCTACTAAAGAAATTTAAAAATCAAAAACAAAAGCAAACAAAAACTTCAACAAACAAAAGAAAAACCTACCAGATATATTTTAAACAGAAGAGTTGTATTTTGGACATTTATACCACTATCCAGTTACAAATACAGCAAATTCAAGGTGGTTTTATATAGCTCAATTACAGCAGAAGAAGAAGTAAAAATTTGCACCCCACACTTCAAATGCATATGGGGAGAGGAATTCTGCATTTGAACAGCTTTCTTATGTGGAAAGGAGTGACTTCATCCCCAACACACAAGATACCTGAACTGTCAGAAAGCTGCTAACAACCTCTTTAGTACTGTCATCCTCACATACCTCAGGACACAAACACCTGGGCTGAACTCCAAAATTACATTGTTCAGCAGCTGAATGACAAAAATCCATTTAGAATTAAAAAATGGTACATCAAATTAACATGCAGTAAATAATGAATTTTGCAGTCCTTGCTTAGTAAAACAATTTCCTCACATCACCTTTCCCAGCAAGTGAAGGCTGAGCCATAATATGCAGTGCTAAATTAAATCTCATACAGACATTACTGACATGTGCAGAGGTACCCTGCTTCAAGTGCTTACTCACTGAATGCCATTCAAACAAATGGCAAGTTATTGGGGGTCAGAGGCAAGCATTACATGAGGAGTTTTCAGCTATTCAGAGCTGTGAATCAAAGGTGATGTATTGTTAAATTGAATATCTATACAAGAGGGCTATGGTTACAGAGTTTGATGGCAGTGAGCACTGTACTGAATTTAAATGTCACCTTATTTATCATCCTGTATTATTTTTAGAATGTTTAGTGCTAGGAAATATACTTATGCAACTTTAATTCTATACTAAAAAGCTCTCTATAAGAGAAAAAAAGTTGATGCCAGAACTTTTCGGAAAAAATATTTTCAGTTTCTACAGTTCCCATAGCTGTGAAAATAAGCACCTCTTTAACTATAGTCTATAACTGTATTCACCATATCAGGTCATTTTGGGAAACTTCCATGCAGGTGTTTAACAGATTATGGCTTGATGTTCTAATGGAAAAAAAAATAATGCGTCAAACACCAAATAAAGTAAATCATTTTTACACATGGAATGGAGGATAAATGTTTTATAAAATCTTTCTCAGACTGATTTGAACCTAGAAATGAGAAAAAGTTCCAAACACCTTTAAAAGTGATTCATTAAATGCTGGAGGCTGCGTCATTGCCTCCTATTGCCACATGCTCAAATTTCATCCTCTCCTGTCAGAGACCAACTGGCCAAAGTGATGGTGGCACCCACTAACTAAGCAACTTCTGTCCTGATTACCCAGATGAGCTGCTGCTCTCAAAAAACAGGGCTACTCAGCACAGGACTCCTTGCCGTTTTCTCAGTACACAAAATTTTCCAGCTTTGTTCCCCCTAAAAAGGGTTCATATTCATGGAGCCTGCTAGGACTAAATTTGGGTGGTTCTTAGCAAGAGATGGATATTAGAACCAAAATATTCCCATTAAATCAGCCAGATCTAGGATCCTCCCCTTCTTGCTTCTTAATTGTCACCATGACAATGTCAACACTTCAATCATCAGTGCTGAACATATGCGAGATGTGGCCCAGCTTGTCTCTTGGAGTCGTTACCTAGACTGCTTTCAGATGCACTACTGCATTTGGTTTATATTTCTTCAGTTTTCTTCACAGTCAGAAAGCTGGAGAAAGGGGATGGGAACCAGACAGCCCTTGTGGCATAGAGAAAATAGCAACATAATGCCCAGTTCTTAGGCTAACAGAATAAAACTGCTTTAAAGGCCAACTTCAACACCACTGTTGGAAGGGACTGATGTCAGGACTGATTGTTGCAGTATCTCTTTGGCATCTGACTCAAAAAGAGGTGTGTCCTTTGTCACAGTAGCTGGGGTCACTGTAGGTCATATTAGGAGCAGCTGAGGCAGCTGGGTTGTTCAGCCTGGAGAAAGGGAAGCTCAGGGGGAACCTTACTGCTCTCTACAACTACCTAAAAGGAGGTTGTAGCCAGCTGGGAGTCAGCCTCTGCTCATAGAAACCAGTGACAAGAAGAGGAAATGGCCTCAAGCTGCACCAGGGAAGGTTCAGGTTGGACATTAGGAAGAATTTCTTCTCTGGAAGTGTTGCCAAGCATTGAATAAAAGGGTTGTCAAGCACTGAAATGGACTTCCCAGAGAAGTGATGGAGTCATCATCCGTGGAGATGTTCAAGAAACGACTGGACGTGGCACTTAGTGCTATGGTTTATTTGACAAGGTGGTGGTCAGTCAAAGGTTGGACTCCATGGTCTTGCAGTTCTTTTCCGACCTAAATGATTCTGTATATAGGAAAAAGTTGCAGCTGAGTTAAACAAGGGCAAATATTCCTCATAATGAAAATCTAAACCTTTAATATTGTAGTACCTTTAATATTATGTTATATCCTTAGTGTTAATTGGGTCTAAGAGTAAGTGTTTCATAAGCACGGTTTTATTTTTAAGCAAAGCCTTTGGAATTCTTTTAAAAGATGTTTACAGTAGTTAAAGAAAGATCACATTTTAAAGGTACATTTCTAATTACATTCTGGCAGAACCTTAGCTGGGAACACTACCAGCACTATTTTGATAGCAAAAGCTGTGACAGTTACATCAGCTAAGGTTATCTGCTGTGTGCTTATTATCATGATCAAATTAAAATACAAGAATATGGTCAGCAGACCATATATATGACATAGAACACTGGTGTGCAAAAATTGGGAACAACCTTAGGAAATCTATGAGTGTACAGAAGAGGACTGGAGTATTTCTCTGGAAGAACTAAATGACTTCAAGGACTGAAGCAGTATGAACAGGATAAAATCCAGAACAGCTTAGCTCAAATTCATGATGCTGGCAGCGAAAAATATCACAATAAACTGGGCACTTGCCAGCTGCACGTGGAGGAGAAAACCCTAGATGGCTCAATCAAGGTCAGGGTTAGTATAAGCCCCTTAAGAGAGGCAGCAATGGTAAACAAGTATGATTCAAAAACACATGGGGTATTTCCAGCAGTGAGGGATGTGCTGGTCATACGTCACTGGAATACTGTGTAAAATTTAGGTCACTCCTTTCAAGGACAGACACAGCTGTGCTCCATATGGGGGAGTTCCACAGCCACAGCCCTGTCACACGGCCCCCGAGCATGTGCCTGGGCTCCCACTTTTGTGCCTGGGAAATCCCATGCCATGCACCACATGAGCAGGAAATCCAGCCTATGGGAAACATGAACAACACAGATGGCCAGCGAGCTCACAGTCCACCCGAGCCCCTTCGGTCACACCAGGCTCTCCAAGATGGGTTGACTCTATGGTGTGTTGGCTGATACAACAAGAGCGGCTTCAGAACAAAATGTACCCAAACTTTTCATTTGTCTTTTGGGTTTCGAGTAGGCCCAAGCCGTATTGCACAGCGGTGCTCAAATAACACAGCACACGTAGGGTACACCCAGCATGTCCCTGACATGCCATGCTCCTTGCCCAGGTGTTCAGCTGTCAAGCTGCATCTGTGTTTGTCTGCGACTTCCAGATGTCAACCTGACTGATGAGAATGATTGTGCTGAACCAGTGACCATATGCTGTGCCAAGCAGTGCTAATGCAAGGAAAAGGAGGAGAGAGTAGAGCCATCTTTTGTTGTCCAATTAATTCCTTCCTATATGAGGCAGGAAAATGGACTTGTCATGAAACAGGTGCAGAAAATTGCTTCTAGAAGGATCAGAGAAATGGAAAATCCATCTCACGAGAATAGACTGTGCACACATCTGAACAAACAGGTGCAGACCAATGTGAGCCTCAGCTGGCCTCATACTGTCCCAGAATCCACATGGCCTGAATTAAATCAGTGCTAATGAAGTCTCCAGCAGAACTCACCAGCTCAGGCTTAGCATTACACTGCCATAGCCCTACAGGCAGCAGGAGAGGGCCAATTCGTATCCCAGCTCACTAAGATTGTTAGCTGAGAGTCTGGATCTGCCTGACCCCCCCATCAGCGCCAATGCACCCCACAAGAGTGTGGCTTGTTAGTCCCAGTGGAGCGGTACCCGAGGGGGTAGGACTGCCCTCAATGATTTTAAAAGTCTCTCCCAGTCCAATGATTCTACAATTCTTTAACTCACAGAGAAAGGGGAGACAGGATAACTGCCTCAGCAAAGAAAGAGACAATGTTGGCACACCAACAAGCAGTGTAAATATGCCATAGATACAGCTAAGCTGGAAATATGAATAATTCTATCCATTATAGCGGCGAGATCCTGGAAGAGCTCTCACAAGTAATGGAGGAAAACTGTAACTAATTTTAAGGTGATGCTTGATTTTTCTGAACACATCTCTCTGCCACAGAGGTGTCTGAAACACCCGCAGATGCCCCACAAGACCCCACCCTGAAAATTTCTATTAGCTGTGAACTGCAAACCCAAATCCAATTGAAATCAGAAATTTAATTAAAAGCAGCACTTCTGAGCCAGCTGCTGGCAGGCATTACGCTGGTAAAAAGTGACAGCTGCTTCATTGGCAGTGCAATGTCAACAACTGTAGAAGAGGCCAAGGAATAGGCATGGGCCACAACTGCTCGAGGATCACTCCACTTTGAAGAAGGTGTTTGTAAAAAGGCTTCAGAGGCTTTTGTCTATGATTTCATCAGCTAAGATACTTTACTCCTAGTTTATATTTATATGTTGCTGCTGTCTTCCTTGTTTGTTTGCAGTTTTTTTGGCTCAGTGGGATCATAATGCAAATTGAAATTAGTTAACAGAGAAAATGTCAGGTTTTCCGAATACGACATAATTGTTCTTAAAAAACTGTTCCTTCACTATGTAGCAAATCCAGGGTTTGTTTGCAATAAATGTGCATTTCAGAGATCTTTCCCATTTATACCAGTGGACTTAGACGACTTTGATCCATTTTATTTGCATACATAAGTATATGATTCCTGTTTTTAAAGAGGCGTTATTAATACTTTTCTAAAAAGGCACCATTTTCTTGCTTTAAGAAATTCAAACTTGGTTTCAAGTAAGACAGAGTAGCAAGGGATTAGTATTGTGGCCATTAAATTAAGGTCCACATGGAAGGGTGGACCATTCCGGGTAAGGGAGAATAATTCACACATTGAAGACAGTGAATTGGAACCCGAAGTTTCATATCTAACTTTAAAAGTAACCATTTAGTCTTTGGTTGGTTTTTTTCCTGCTAGAGCTTCAGGTAGATGTGATGTGCCCTAAGAAATGATGAGCTGTATCACATAGATATGCTTGTCACAGTTTTTCCCTGTGAAGAGACTATATTGCTTAGTCTAAGAATAACTTTAAAATTCACAGAAAGTGAGAACTGTTGAGCAGTTAAAAATAAAAAGTCATAGGAGGACACACTGTTAGGCATAAACATTGAGACCCTTTAAATCAACTTGAGCTGTTGAGCTAACCTAAACATTTCAGGTCAGATCCTAATCCCAGTGATTTCAAAATGATTGGCAGTGATAACTAATGTTTCTCCTTTTATTTCTGTTTTCCTGCTAATGAGTATCAGATACAACATTGCAAGACTACACTGTAAACAAAGTGCAAAGTTAATCATTTTCAAAGGAACACTTTATTCACAGTAGGCTGTGTAGGGAAGGAATTAAGCCTGAGTAAATAAACCATGAAGGTAGATGAGAATATACAGAGAAATCAAAAATAAGAAGATGCAAGTTTAAAAATTAGTGGGTATATGATGAAAGCAAAATATATTGCTTACGAGGAAAATTCAACTGAGTAAAATGCTGAGTAATTTCATTTGTGCGTTAAATTATTTGCAATTTCCTGCATAAAAGTAAAAAATAGAACAGAAATTCAGGATTGTTATGCCAAAGATCTTTTCTCCATCCAAGAGCAGAGGAGCTAGAAGGTTTACACAATTTTATGTCAATTAAAATATTCCATATAAACAATGCATACTTGTCCAAACTAACTGACTTCCAATCCTTTCTGGGCAAAGTCTGAGAAAGAAATACTGCATTGCAATATAAAATAAGCAAATTTCATCTATTTTGGAACAAGTGAAGAATTACATGTAGTTCAGATACATCAAAATCTTTCTATCTGGCTGCAGAGGCCTGTTATTAGGATGTGTGAAACCTGTCCAGAAACTTCTTTCTACTATTGATAAACAATCCACACATTAAATTAGGAGATTAAGACATGTATTCCTTCCAGTCCTTATGTATGTTTGTCATTAATCTAAAATAACATTGCCAAACCTCGACCACAGAAATAGTAAAAATAAATACCAAAGGTCTGGGAAGAGAAATCCCGAGGTCACAAAGAGAAGGTAACTTCAAGGGAGTATCCTGGAAATTAAGTCTTATAAATCATCATGGGCTGAAAGAAACAAATTCAGCAATTGCATAATGCCATTTTACATGGCTAAAAATAATAAGAGTTGTGGAGTGAATGCCAGGAAAAAAAAATCACTGGAAAACTTCACAAACGTTTATGTTCAAATAAAAGGCTTGAAGCAAGAAAGTTGTTTGATGAGAGCCTCAGTGCACAGCAGTGGTGCCTTCCAGCCTCCTGCTTGGCATGCCGCTTGCTTCGAACAAGTCAGTCATGCTTACAGCAATCATGTACACAAAACCAGGCCCCATTATGTTCATAATATACATTTTAGTGATGGTGGGGATAAAAGGTCAGCAAAATAATCATCTCCATTCTATATTCAAAGTAGGCTGATACTCCTGCCTTTCTGGGTAAACTCCTCCATTCTCGCTAAAGTGTTTGTTCCTCTGCTCCACAGCTTATTCAAAACCATTAAACCACTGCTGGGTAAAACCATTATATTGTAGAAAATGAGGGTCACCCTGAAGAAGATTATCCTATACATGATCCCTAAAGATTTTCCTTGAATAAATGTTTTTTTAAATGCTATTTTTTCCTGCCTTCCCCTCTGAGTCTGTTAGAGATTGAAATTCAAACGTGTGTATCATTTCAGGCAGGGCACATGCAATCTCCTTAAAACCTGAGAATTATTAAATTATATTATATTCAAATTCTTATATTCTACTTCATTTGCTAAGGAAAGTGAGATGATGAATATTGGACTCTTGAGTTTTCAGACCTCCTTTTGTCTGTTATCATACTCCATGGCTTGGGCAAAATCACAATCACAAGGAAAGCACCAGGAGTTTTGGTGCTGATCACTCATAGCTTTCATCACACAAACCTTGGGGCTCTGAGAACCAGCCTGTGACAAAGACTGCCAGGCAGCAGTGAGACCCCCCCACCCTCGCCATGGCAAAGGATCTCAAAGGAATGGTGTTCTCTTTACCCTGACAGAGGCTGGACCCAGTCTTTCGACTCCAAACTATCCCAGTAACATTTTGAGAAAATACTCTTGCTATGCTGCCTTTTAAAAGATGAAAAACTAATCTGAGTTATCAGCTTGCTGTGGCCATCTCTCTAAACAGTGTTAGTGTATTGAATTTTTATGTCATGTGCTGCAACATATTCTATTGTAAAACACTCCACGTGGTGAATTGCGTTACAATCTTCTTAGAGGAGATTTAGATTCAAGCAAATTGCATCTCCTTATCCTCATCTACAGCACACCTGAAACAAAGACAATGGTAGAAATATTTTCTGTTTTCCGCCAAGGACTTAATCTGTATTCACTGTGTATGAAGTCGCTGCTTAAGTATAACTCTACGGGGTTCCACTTCTGGACTAGACTGTTGTCTTTGCTGCAGAGCAAACCATTCCGATGACTGTAATTACACCGTATGACCAGGGAGTCCAGCCTGAGCTCTTGAGCCACAGCAGCTTTTGAGCAGTTTGCTTGAAGGGTAGCAGGGATGTGCTTGGCACAGGGCGTTCTGGATAATCTGATTTCCCACTGATGGAAGTGTATTAGCAGCTGCTGTTGAAGTTGATATTGCTGGATCCCCCAGAAGCCAGCTGTGCACCCCATCCAGCTACATTGCCCAGCAGGACCTTGTGACAGCCACTGTCACCTCCTGTACATCGCTTAAGCTCTTCCACTACACAAAAGGGTAAGACTATCCACATTTGCAGTGAAACTTTTTTCTGCTCGTAACACATTCTCACTGTGCATTTCCACCCAGGGACAGATGGATAATATTGCTAAGTCAGTCTGATGGGATGGTCCTGTTATCCCTGCCTTGGCCACAAGCTGTGGCCATTTCTCTTGTGCCTCCCCTGGATCACAGATGATCATTTCCTTTCATCATTAGCAAGTTTGGGGAACTAACCTGTCAGGAAATAAGTCTTTTTTTCTAAAGCCAAGCTCTTCTGCCCCTTTAGTCCCCAAAGCACGTCACTGCAGGTCACTTCAGGATCACACAACACACAGTGCAAGCAGAAGTGAGGAAGGATTAACAGGATGGAAAGTTGCACCTTTTGTCATTCAAGCTGCACTGAAAGTTATGCTATTAGACATTATTTTAGGGATTCTAAAGTAAACCCACTCACCAAAACCACCTGGGTTTAAAACCAGAGTTCTTTAATCCAGAACCTTTTGGTTATCTAGTTTCTACCCCAGCCTGGCAGGCTGTTGGCACAACAGGGGCACAAGGGAGCAGCCAGGGAGATGCAGGTGCAGAAACCCACTAATACATCAGGGGAACTGTTCACTTGGTCACATAGCAAAGCCTTGGTAGATGGCTCACAGGCTCAAGAAAATGTTGGTTTCCACTTACTCAGGGTGAGATGAGACCTGAGCATTGCGCTGTGGCTGTGGAATCAGTTCTCCCTCCAAACTAAACAACTCTTTCCCAGTTCAACCCAGAGTCACAAATAGTGAGGGGAAAAAAATCTGAAAGCTTCAATGGAGGGAACCTCTTTGTCATATATGACACACTTGTCCTGTACTCGAAGGTAAGAGTGACAGGGTGGGTAAGAGATTCAAAGGCCATGGCTCTGCTAGTGATTTTATAGAGAAATCTGCAGCACAGCACTTTTTTTCTTTCTCTACTCAAACCTACTCCAAGCATTGCCTAGGTGCTTGGCTTTGTATGTTTTTTCTGAGTCATATATATTTTATTAAAATTTAAAAAAAAAGAAAAGCAGAAGAGAGGAAAAGAAAAACAGGTGTCATCTAAAAGTGGTGAAAGATTAAGAGAGAGGCAGCTCCAGAGACAGCCAGACACATGCACAGACTCCAACATATGGTAACTTTTTTCCAGAGGTGTCACTACAAGCAAACAACTGCAAATGGAGTTTATCCACCACCAATTTCAGCAATATAACATTTACCCACTTCTTACGGATACCAGACAGGTGAGTAATTTACCACTGTACCACTGCATCTCTCTTCAGTCACCGGGTAGCCACTTACATGAGTAGAAATTGTGCAGCTCTTGTTTCAGGAAAGTCTTTTTCATTTCCTTCACATAGAGCTCTACCACATTAACGACATGGAGCTTAGATGACATGAGAGGTGGAACTCTTCCAAAATACATTTCAGTTCCTGTCAGAAAGTATTGCGTGCCTTTGTGCAGGAAATTATAAAATAGAAAATAAACATGTAAATATACCATTTCAACACATCCTCTACATCAAAGCAGACCTGATGGTTTTAATTTCGGCTTTTTGAGGTTTTGCTTTTATAAGTTGCTGAATTTATTTTGTAGCTCCTGTTTATGAAAAGAACTTTAAAAGAGTTATAAATTACATTTATCAAATGAAGAAAAACTACAGCTATAAAGTTCTCAGAAAAAAGGAAATAATGTGAACCATGTATGTGCACTTGTGCGAGGACACACACACACAAACTTATGTATTTTTAAGTTAGTGACTGCTGAACCACAGACCACATGCAGAAGAGTAAAAACCACCCATAACCAGATGTGCCACTGTAAAACACATATTTTAGGATATATTCTATGAAATCTTCAATATACAGGAAGACATAAGTTCCCACACTATTAATATCAGTGATATGGATTCCTAGAAAGACTGACTACCTTCACACACCTGAAAACAATCCAAGCTCCAGCTGGGAGGTACAGGCCTTGGGAGTAGAGAGAGGGTTTACCGGAGTTAAAACACAGGATTTTGAAAACCATCCAGCTTAACACAGAAGTGAGAACAGCAGCAAGACGTCGCTTCAAACCTTCCGAGAACCAAAGGGCTGCAGAAGGAATTCCACCCTTTCCCACGGAGTTAGTACAGGAGCGCTGCACCTCGGCCGAGCACGTCGGAGCATGGCTTGTAGGGCCATGCAGAGCCACCGTTCGCTTCACCATGAAACTGTGGCCTCAGGACACGCTTGAATTTCCCTGTGGCAGGGAAGTGTAGCAGTAGGCTAGTAAAGCAAAATGCTTCAGTTCTCTGCTCTAGCCGCAGTTGAATAGGAAACCCCAATTCAAAGGTTTCCTTCAAGCTATAAAAACAAAGCAAAGCTGTTTCCAGGGAATGGAGAAAAAGTCATTTCCAAAGTCCCTATCCAGCTGCAAATAGAGTATATAAGACGAAATAGCATTTTTACCTCGAAATATCTCTCACTGATCTAGTAGAGCAAAGTTTGTTGATATTCAGGGTTGCAAACCCATCTGTTTACTCAGGCTTTTGTCTGTCAGCATAGTTTGAAGAGGTCACTTTGAGAGATCAATTTTTTTCCTGGGGGTTTCTTCAGAGCTACCACAATTTGTTATTGCATCTCTTTAGAGGCTTTAATTTGTGGTTTTCAAGATTGCATAACTGCACAGAGAGGTGGTGAGAGGCCCACATGAATAGTTCAAAATAAGTTTGACAATATAGTAAATATCTTCTCAGTAATTTTCCCTGGACTGAGCACCGTGGCATGCCAAAGAAGTTATTAATCAGGCTAGTGGATGAACGTGGCTTTATGAGGGCTGGAGCATACGTTTCCCTTCAGATGCTAAAATGCTGAATTACCTTGCTGCTGACTCCATCTAAAGATGATGCACTAGGGCATTGCAAACCAGGTGTCTGATTAGATTGTTCTAAACCAGCCTATTCAGAACCAGAAAAAGAAAAAAATAAAATGGGATTTTAATTTTTCCTTTTATTAAGGGTTCTTGTAGTAAGTTACACAAAAATGAAGCAAACTGCCTAGCCTCCCATGAGGGGGCTCAGCATTCATTTTTCCATTTTGTAGATGATAGGCAGGAGGCACAGACATGCAGAGTCACTTTTGGAGCACCAACTGCACTCGGAGGAATTGCAAATCCTCGGGGTCTTTGGGAACCTGCAGCCAGAGCCAGGCATTGGCCACAGGCAGAAATGGGGCACTCAGGACCCACAGCCACACTGGGTTGCATGTCCCAACATCAGTGTGACAGTGTGACAGGCACCTGGGTGAGTGGCAGCTGCAGCAGTAGCTTAGGGTTGCATGAGCCACGTTTGCATAGCAGAGGGCAGTGTTCAGCGTTTTGGACAACTAATGTCCCTTTCTGAGGAAGCTGGTGAGGAAATGATGCGCATGCTGCAAGCTGGGAACCCTGCAACAATGGAGTGGCAAAGTTCTGAGCAGAGACACCAAACTACATTTAAGCTCTGTACTTCTGGGACAGGTGTCCATCTAGTTCAGCAGGAAGGAATTTACAGGCCATAAATTCCTTCTGATGGGTGAAGACTGAAGGTGGCCAGTCAGTGTTCAGCCCTGCATACTGTGAGCACTTTGCTACTGATACACAACCCACCCAACCCAAACCCACTCGTGTGTTCACACCGTGGACAGCACACAGGTCTACCTGGCCATGCCCGTGAGGTGACACTTCAGCCCTTAGTTTAAGGATTTTGCCAGACCTAGTCCCGTGAGAATCTTGTGTTTTTATGTCACTTGACGGGTGCAGAAAAGTACTGCTGGCTCCTCCTGGGACGCCGTAAAGGAGTGTCTGCCCTGACTCGCTGCTCACCTGGATGCAGCGGGACATCGCAGAGACAGCGCTCTCCTGTCGCCTCCACCGTCCCACTGTGGCGCTTCCCACAGCACGGGCCCCGCAGCGCCCGCGCTGCAGCCCCGTATTGCCGAGTGCCGCGGGGGGCAGGTGGCGGGGCCGGGGC
>VWPU01014853.1:0-20198 GCA_013398955.1 Callaeas wilsoni | reverse complement strand
GCCATGTCCATGCTCCTCTCCCCAGCACACAGGAGATCTCAGCAGGGAAAAAGGAATGTTCTCCTTGCAGCAGAACCACAGCTGAGCAGCGGTGGGAGCTGGCCCTGCCTAACTGCACACCGTGACTGCGGACACGGAGGGAGGAAATGGGAACAGTGCTGCTCAAGTTCAGCTTTTAATACCTTTTTAAATGCAACTGAAAACTGAAATGGGTTTCTCACTCTGTTGAAAGAATGATAGGACTTCTAAGACTGAAATGGTTAAAATTCAGCCTAAGGAATGGCCCAGTTGTAAGCCAGGTTGTTGATGTTGACATTTTCACTATTTGTTGCTTTAGGTATGTGGTGTCTGATAGAAACGGGCTGGATTATCAGGTGGTGTAAGTTGTTCTAAACATCTTCTTTAGGCATTTCAAAGTATTTTAAGCAAGCTAGTTCAGTTTGAGGTGTCACAGCCTGAAAAATACATTTCTCCAATGGAAATTTCTAGTGAAAAAACATAGCCAGGCAGCTTCTTTCTCCATCTTTCCAGCTTATGTGAATCCTGAAGACATCTTACTTTTCTATCTGCATAGGAAGCAAGTATATGTCAAAAACTATTTAAATAACTGCCTGAAATCCAGATTTATGCTGACAGCCTGTGCTTCCTGCTTGGTGTGATGTGATTGGAAATTGTTATGCTTAAGTAACACAGGTTATGATAAGACACGGACACTACTGACTAAAAGCACTGCTAGCAGATACCTAAAACACCTGCTCATTTTAATGTGAAAGTGTGTGAGCCCTGAGGTTTCTGAATGTTGCAATTTTTATTAAATATTTGCAAATGTCAGCCTCATCACATCAAGGAATACAGGAGAAAATTCAATGCAATAGAAAGTATTGTGTATACAGGAGATTCACAGTCATATGGGATATTAAATCCACTCTCAGTTTTTCTCTTTAACAGCTGTACAAACAGAAACCCTAAAATCCAGAAGGGTCTTGTGCCATCGAGGCACTGGGCACGTATTGCCTTGATCGTTGTAAAACAGGGTTCATCCTGCTCTGCAGTCTCATTTTGGGTTTCTGAGGGATTGCTGTGTCCCTCCCCATACAGCACTTTCCCTGTATGCTTTCTGTGAGCTGAGATCTTCCAGGCTGGGAGCACACTGAGCACCTTAAATTAGCACATGGGCCTGTTGCAGCCCAGCATTCCCGGTATGTACCAAGAGGATTTTGTTTGCTGGTTTTCAGTTGCATGCCTTGGAAGGGTAACTAAGCTCTCCTGAAACTCTGTGTTCAAAAGGGGATTTTTTTGGGGGCTTATTTGGCTTTCTTTGCCTCCAGCATAGCTTTTATATATAAATCTCCCAACAAACTTGCTTGATGTAAAAGGTGTTTAGTACAGATGCATCTTCTGGCGTGTAGGGAACAGAAAAGCAGATTTTTTAAAGTTAAAAGGCAGTTTGTAAAATTTTAAAATATCAAAACCAGAATAAGACAGCTGAAATCACACAAGTAGAATGAGGAACCAGACTGTTGTATCAGCAGAAGAAAAACATTAGGTTAATCTGTATTACAGCATTCTGAAAGAATACAGAGCTTTCAAAACAGCTTTCACTAGGGGGTGGGACATTTTACTTTTATGTAGAGCTTTTGTTCATTTAGAATTGTTTACTCCAGCAAGCAACCCTGTGCTCTTTGTTTAACTGATTTTTCCCATTTGGCAGACCCTTTGCAATCACATGGATAACATTCTTCTTTCCACTGAGACATAGAAAAACTATTCTTTATTGACCTTGCTTGTTGTCCTAAATGACAAAAATATATTTATATACTAGGTGAACTGTATGACTTCATCACTGACTTTTAATTGAAAATTCTTCAAAGCAAACACCTCAAAGAGCGGCTTTCATTTTTTTTTTAACAATCCAGTGACTTCTTACTAGCAAACAGCTCTGCCCTCAGCTACGCATGCACAACTCCCACAGCTGAATGGAGAACTGTGTGCAAGTATCTGAGTGCTGGAGCTGTGTCAAAACATGAAAAAAAATGCCATGCAAAGGAGAAAGACACTTTTTGGCTTGGGCAGGGGATTTTTTTTATTTATTTATTGAACAACAGAGTATTTGCTGTGGAAGTATGGATGTTTTCTTTTTTGTTTCTGTGCCTGTTAATTTTTTTTTTTTTATGGTTTCAGTGGCAAGCAAATCAGAAGAGCTGGACTAAGGTACACAAAATGCTTCAACATCTCAATTTTAGCTTCCTTACTAAAAGTGCAAAGCACAGAGCTCATGGACTTTGTGATACTGATTTAGAAATTCTCTTAGCACCGAAGTTTTACTTTTACATGTGAGGTATTGTAAATCAAAGACAGGTTATGTAAGGACCCAGCATGCCAGGACAAAATTCAGTCTTAGTCTAAGTGAGCACAATTCTGTTAAAACAGATGGAACGGTGCACATCTAGCCAAAAATGTTGAATCTGTGTTTATCCTGTGTTCCTGAATGCTCAGTTAAAACCTTTTCTGACATGAACAAAACTCTGGATGAAATGAAATGAGGTTCTACCCACACGTAGGCAAGTGTTAAAGCTAAGACAAAAATCTTCATTTATCATAAACTGGACTTCTCTGACTCCTGCAGAGCTGTGACCATCTACACAAATCCAGGCTCTGTTCAGAATGGTCTAATTTGCAGAAATGCTGTGCCCCTGCAATTCCAACGGAAGGCAATGAGAGCTGGGGTTGCTCTGCATTTCTGCAGGGGAGAAAAGTCAAAGGCCCTTTTGTTAGCACATGTGCTGAGAAAGTGTAGAATTAAGATCCCAGTGTCAGCATTTTCAGCAATCTTATGCAGGCTACTTACTTATGTCAGGTCCAAGCACAGTAAAAATCAGATTGCGCCCCTTGCTAAGGAACCCTTATTAATTTTTTTAAGTTAGCCCTGTCAAGCATAGTCCTATTTGGGCCTTTATAACTTCACAATTAGAGAAGAGAGTAGCAGAACTGCAAATGAGTCCATGTAAGGCAAAGGTGTAGTTGCTTTGAATGAACACGACAGAACATGAGTGATCTCTAGCACTTGCTGTGGTTCCAGTGTGGATTTCTTCCATCACTTGCACAGACTTTGTCTTCATTGTTACACCAGTACCCACCCCTTGAGTTTTCTCCTGGTTGGTGATGATGGTTTTTACACCAGATCTGGAAAAATCAAACCATTTGAAGAAAAAACTCTCATCCTGCACTCTTCAAGCTCAGCTGTATTCTCCTGTCCCCTCCTTTTCACAAGCACGAGCAATTGAACCAGAACAGAAAACTGCTGAGCCAACAGGAAAAAAAAATCCCTTTTGTGTTAAGAGTTTGGCTGCTGAGCTCCTTGACTGGCTCGCCGTGGGTTTGATAGGTGCCAGAGCTAAGGGAAGTGGGAATGTGGCCAGAGGTGGAAGAATGTGGCTTAGGAGCCCTTTCCTTCAGTTTAACTTTGCTTTATATTGAGGAACTGCACCAAGGGACAATTCTGTCTGTAGCACTGCTCACTGCAAAGAAAAAATTCTGGGTGGGTTTTAAAACCAAGTGGACGCAAACATTGTAAGTAAATAGTAAAGCCTTTATTCTCGTTAAGAACAGCATTTTGAAAATAAAACATTTGCCCATGCTTTACAACCTTTGTAGTTTTGTATACTTATGTACAGTCATCATGGTACACATTGATTGTCTTGAAAATCCTTTAAAGATGTACTTAATAAGATACCAGTATGCAACAGTCAGCGGAAAAAAGGGTACGTTATAAAACACACGTTAATACATTTAATAAATATATATTATCTATCAAAAATGAGCTTTAGCTCTCATCAATTAATAAAAAGCACCTGCTTTGTAATCCTGCAAGTTGGTAGAATAGTCCAATTGTTTTATTATAAAAGCTACAATGCTCCCTTTTGTATGGCCTTTGGTTAGACCCAAGGCATCGAGCTCAAACAAAGCCAACCAAGATGCCTGTGTTTGGACTGTAAGAAGAAACAGCTAATTCTATAGTATTTCATGTACCTTCTTTATAGAAACAACTGGATGTGTTGAGAGTGCTCTTCTGAAGATGCTACATATTTTCTGGCAAGTGTCAAATACCCCCAACCCATCTGAAAACAGGACAGGATCTGTATGACTTTGAACTCTTTTCCTGCCATTGATCAAAAGCTGGTCATTATAAATCTTGTTTTGGTAATAGTTTTGTCAGATGCTTTGTGATGTCATTTTTCTGCATGGAAACACCATGAGCACATAACCATCAAGGGACAACATAGTAGCTTTTATAGTATAAAAGCTAATTATAATGAGGAGAACTGCGAAAGGCTTGTGCTTACTTACTTATTATGTTGTTCACAGATGCTCTACATTCTAGAAAACTTTCAAAAAAGGCAAAAGTAAACACCGTAACAAAAATATAAGTTAACATAAAGGTGCCTTTCTTCAATTACAGTTTTATTTTGGGGCATTTTACATCACAGACTAGTGACTTACAAAAAAAAAAAAGTTGCCCATTACTAATTGTATAAAGTTGGAAAATAAAGACCCTCCTAATCTATTGCCACACTTTCACCACCACACATTAAACCCAATCCTGCTAATTTTTAATTCAGTGAACAGTCCACATGACCAACCCAGTGAGACCAGTCATGTGAACAGCAGTTTGTAAGATCTGGCCATATCTTTGCATAAGCCCTGAAATTCCAAACAACTTCATCAGAAGCAGGATTGGGAACTCTATTTATCAATTCAGTCACATCTAGAAAAAGAAAAAGAAAGTTTCTTAAGATAATTATATCTTCCACAGATTTTGTCAAAGGTCTGTAAAATGTGTATTATAATTCATACGTCTTGGTTGTAGCATGATAAACTTTTTAAAACAAAGCTGTCCTACCATTTATGCCATGGTCATCTTATATGTTTTTATGATAAGAGTTTTATGAGGGATTTTTTTAAACTGGTTTTTAAGAGCAAAATTCTGCAGGCAAGTGATGGCAATAGTTTTTTTATTGTTCCAAATTTCATGTCTTCTGGGTAGCTATCATTATCTTAAATATTATCTTATTTGATCAAAGCTCTGCTCATAACAAGCAAAATGTATTTCTAAGTCACTGGACAGCATGCAATATCCACCCCTACCCTACTTGGTTACTAAGGCCATCTAGTTACATACAAAATGAAATAAAGGATCCCTAAAACAAGCACATGCTTCCTTTGCCTCGAGGAGGGGAGGGCAGGGGGGAGCTGACATACTCCTTCACTCATGCATGACAGAAAAACATTGCTTCTGGAGGAGAAGGGCTTTGAAATGAAACCCCATAAGATGATCATGGCAAGAATGGCAATATATATTTTTCCATATATATATATACATATATCTGTGTGCAACACTTAGGGACTGGTCTTGCAGCCTCTGTACCTGTATGTAGACCTACTGGTGTCGATGGGACTACTCGTGGGAGCACAAGTCTGCAGGACTAGGTTCCTAATTCAGTAGAAATGGAGGTACATGAGGAATCAGGAAGACTCTTGAAAAATAAAAAGCTTGTCTTTCTTTTGCAGTATACAGCAAGTAACTTCTCTCTGTGAAGCTACTAAGCTATTCAGTTATTTGTACATTTTATTTCTTTTTTTAGTTTGAAAATATATATTTTTATTACAGCATATGCAAAGTTTAATTGTTATATGTTTCCTATGCCTTCAAGTAAAAACAATTAGCTTTTAGTATTGAGGAAAGCTAAGATTAACATTGGCCAAACAGTGAGGATACAGTGATGTTTTCAATGTCCGATATGTATTAAATGTTAAATAAAGGAATGATCGCTTGAACATAATGAAAAATCCATGGCACAACGAATGGTAATGGGAACCTTTTAAATAACCTGGAGAAAACAAAGATAAAAAGCTTTGAAAAGTCTGCCTTATATCAACTCAAGAAAATGGATGGGGAGGGGAGGAGTAGGGAAGAAACCACTTTAAATAAACAAAAACAACAACAAACCACCTCCAGCACAGAGATTCTACTCTCTAGGCACTAAAATGCACAACCACATTTAAATGCACGAACAACTGCAGTCGCAGGGACCGGACAATCCGTCCGGACGGGGGCTCGGGGGGTCGCGCCCTCTCCGCTGCCAGCGGCTCCCGCGGGCCAGCGCTCCTCAGCCGCCGCCGCTCCTGCCTGACCCTCGCCCAGCCCAGCCGGCTCGGGAGCGGCTCCCTCCCCTCCGGCAGCACCTCCAGCTGCTGCTGCCAGCGCCAGCCACATCCTCTCCCAGCCAGCTCTGCGAAAATCCATCCCTCCAAGGGCTGCCTTCGCCTGCGGGAGCGCGGCTCTGCGCACACCCGGGCTCGGGGCTGCGTACCGGGGCACCGAGCCCACGAGGCCGGGGAGAGCTGCCCGTGCCGCGCCTACGCTTCTCCTCTCCGCCCCGAGAAGCTCCAGAACGCGCAGGGACCATGCCCAGACCCTTCATCCCTCCAGAAGTGCTCCTCCTAGGCCAGCTGTTGGGAGAGCAGAGTATCAGCCTACACAGCAGCGGGGCCCGAGCTGCCACAGAGCGACGATGTCTGAGCACACGCGGTGCCGCGGGACTGCACAGCACGGCGAGGGAAGGAGCACACAGGGGGCTTCTCATGACGATTGAAATGACAGAAAAAGGAGAAAAATGGAAAGAAACCCTGCGTGTTTTCACACTGTAGTGGCAATCTCTTGTGGCAACATGAATTAAGTTTAGGTGAGAGGAGGGTATTTTGCAAGCAACTGGCAACCACCAAAACCAGGCTTGCCTGGCACACAAGTTACAGACAAGAGAGTATCTTACACTTCAGAATACAATATCCCCTCTGCCAATTTAAGGTGTGCCTACTTCTGTTTTAAATTAGATTCAGCTTCAGTTTTACATTTTTGTTTTTGCAATTCTCCGTTCAATGGTGTTCACATTTAGGCAAAATCCTCTGTAGGATTTCGAAAGATCCTGGATGTTTTGTTGCTTTGTTCTGGTACTGTTATGGATTCCTTCCCTCAAAGACACACTGCCAGGGAACAACATCTGCAACAAGGATTCTTATTCTCTACAGCCTACAGCCTTTCACCAGAGGTGTCGTCCAGTGTAACTTGGCGGAGCAGTTGGTATCTGGAAATAAGGACAATAAACCCGTAACTGAGACATCTAGACTGTTCAAAAATCAGTGTTATCACTCTACACATACATGACAGCTTTCCAGATGGTACTTCCAGAGCAAAGTGATATAAAGAAACTCATCTTCCACCCATACAGTGCATTTATCTCTCTGCAAAACAATGACTATATATACACATGAGCTTTGTATCCAACTCAGAACAAAGCAAAACAAACAAAAACCCCCAAATTCTCAAGCTTCTCATCCTTCAACTGCCTTCTCCCTGAGCTGCACATTCTGGTATCAGAAAACAGGCAGAGATGAATTCAAACACTGGAAGGATGCAATCCATTACTGACAGCAAAGCCAAGCCTTTTCATTTGACTCAAGTTGACGTGTTTCACACAGTCTTACCCACACAGGAGAATTCTTGCATCTAGTCCCTCTTGTTCACTAAAATCAGCCAAAACTTTACTTATTTAAAAACAAAACCAGACCCGCAATCAGTTTATGTCATTTGGTTTTAAACGCAGAGGTTGAGTTATGGAATCAGCTCATGATTCAAAAGAAAGAAAACCCAACTCACATGAGTATAAACTGGCTCATGAGTAGATTTTTAAGAAGCATGTAGATATGCATGAAAAATGTGGGGATGAAAATTCTTCTTTTTCAACAGTATGCCTGCTATATGAAATGTCTTAAGTGAAAATTAGACATAATGTGAAAAACATTTGTAAAGTCCGTTTGGCATCACTAAACCAATTTTACAACAACCAGGCTGCAAAAATACAGGTCTATCAAAGAATGACATGCCAAACCATTGTCTAAGGAAGAAAAATTGATGCTATTAACATTAAAATATTCTATATTCCTCTTTTATGAATCCCTTTTCAAGAGATGTACAAATCTGTAAGTTATAAAGAAGTACATGTATTTTACAAGTAAATGGAAGATATGTGAGAGACCACCATTATCTGCAACAATTATTTAAAGTAATGTACTGCCTGAAAACATCTGTGTGACTCCCATCTTCTTGAAAAAAATAAGGTTAGAAATGGTGTCACTTAATAGTTATGTTAAATACCTTAACACAAATTCAATTTGAAAGGGCCATTGAATATGTTGTCTCACAAAAAAACTTGGTTCACTGAAGCTGCACTGCAAAATGTGAATAGCCAAGTAAACAAATGCAAAATACTTGTTAATTACACATTTTCTAGAGCGAAGGGAAGCATTACATGCATATTTGCTGCCTTAAATTCTCATTTATAGCTTTCCCCCTGCTGTGAATAAGCTAAAGCAGGTTTTTCAATTAGTAATGGTTGTATATATCAGTGCATTTCAAAGATTTCTTAAATCATCACATTTTGATACTTACAGTCCCACCATTTAGCACAACTGCCATCTCAGTTGGCTGATAAACATTGCTTCTAAAGGGAGCACTAGGCCGGCTTCCCAAGCTGCCGTTTCGAAATCCTGCTGTTCTTAGCGCTGTGTTTGGAAAAGAGAGATCACTCTTAGAACACAATTAAAGCTGTGCAATCACAGAGTATCTTCCTTCCAGTTTAGTTACTGGGAACTTTGCCACCGATTTTAACTTCCACGTTGCTTTTAAACAGCTGTTTCTCTTACATGTTGGGAACGGATCTCGGAAGAATCAGATTTACATTAAATGAACTGTTTGCTGGGGAGGGGGGAAAAAGGAAACAAATTTTTGAAGCTTGCTTAATCTCATTTCAATGGGAGCTCAATGTCTTCAGTCACCAAACCTGTGATGTATCTTGCACAATGTGTTTGCAAAGTGCTCCCTGCGCTGGTCTGGATACTGTGGGGTTAAGTGAAATGTATTGCATTTTGCTTTCTGTCAAACTCAGTGGACAGCGATCCAAAGCCTTGCTCAAGCCAGTCAGCAATGCTCACAACCCCCTGAGCATTACTTCAGCATGACTAGCTTATAAGGATTTTCCAGATGTTTCAGATTATATTTACTCTGAGAAACTAGAAAGATGGAGTAAATATTGCTTTCGAATAGCTTAAACATGGCAAATGACTGAAGCCAAAGAGAAGATGCTGACTGTCCTTTTGGATGTTTGTACCAGGAATAAATCAGTCTCCCCACTAATTTTAGCACAAGTTTGGGTTCAAGATGCAAATTTTGAATGAGAGATGCATAGTGAGGGATATGCTGCTCTCTAAACCAATCTGGGGATTGGCACATACAAACTCCCTCTTTAATTTCGAGGGTAAATAATGACTTCACTGAACTCAGACGTGGCCAGGGAACAGAGCTCATTTATCCACACGACGTGCGTGGTCACAGCGGGCAATACTCATCTGTCAGCTGCTCAACAGAAACATGCCCAGTTCAGGCACCTGGGGCAAGAACTTCTCTTAGATTTAATTCAAATTACAATTCTACAGTCTCTGGCTGAAATAGTGAATGAGCTGAAGTTTATGAGAATTTCAGCACAGACTAATGAAGCCAGGATTTATCTCCAATGTAGTTGCTCTATGTAGAAGAAGATTTAAATGGGTCCTACTGCCATATGCTGTCCTCTATGCAGTGCTACTCCTCTCTTTGGGAGTCGTGCACCAAGATGAAGAACAATATTGATTTAGCATGGAAATTTAGAAATTCCACCCTGCAAATGCTCAGCTGTTGACTTGAGATACATATAGACCCTCACTTGCTCTGTATTTGAAAATTACATATTTTTGCAGAACAGGGGGAGACTGGAACTAAGTATATTTTTATTAGATATTTAACCATCTCAAGGTCAGTAACTTTTTTTTTTTTGCTATTTGATTACTTCTTGTGTGATAAACACACATGATTGCACTAGTGTTTGCTATTACACACACAAAAAAGTCTTTATCATGCATACCATCATTAAAATATTTATACAGAATATTTACACAAAATATCTTAAAGAGCCAGTAAATTCAATTTCATATTGCTAAATTTTCTTTCCCTATTATTGGAAACAGCTACACTTTTTTTGACGTGAGAATCTGTGACAAAGCTTGTAGACAAAATACTCATTTTGAACTTTTTTCTCACACCAGTTTTACCATTCTTCCTTGTACTTTTTACATTACTATTATATAAATCCACTTGCATATCCTATGTATAGGTAAAAAACAAGCAGTACTGAGGATACTTGAGCAAATGCTTCAAAGCCTCTTTTTAACACATTTTAAATTTTGTTAACTTTGCTTTTAGGCATTGGCTGTGACAGTGACTGCTAGTACTAGAAGTTATTAAATGAAATTTAATGACACCAGAGCTGCTTGCACTTGGGTTTCCTGACAGCTGTAGCATTCTACATTTCACATCCAGATTTCTCTGGTTTAAGATAAATTCTCTCTGCCTACAGAGGCTGCCCTACTAGTGCACACTGCACTTCCAGAGAGCACTGAGAACTCAGTCAACTGCTCTTTGTCCAGGCTGTCTAAATACTTTGATATAATTTTAAAAGGCACACCTATGAAAATAACTCTTTTAAAGAGGTATGTCAACCCAGCATATGAATATTAAAATCCCAGATTAGCATGCTGTTTAAATTACTGACTTTAAAATAGGTTTGCTTTATTAATGCTTAATGTTGTTCCTGGAATAGAGCAGCTCTTGGTGCAATGCATAACTTGAAGCTACATTTTTGCTAAGAAAGAAGTAATCTAGGAGGACATATGCTTGTTTGAACCTGAAGGCTGTTCAGATCCTTAAAATGCTGCAAAAAATCTTTAAAAAACCCAAAGTTATGAAATTGTTTTATACAAGTATTAGTGGAAATAACAGGAATTAATGGAAAATATGTTTGTCCGGGCATGTTTTCTATTTAAAGCTAACTGTTTACTGAAACAAGTATTTCAGTCAGGGAACTAAGAGGTGTCTTCTGCTTATCATGTCTTCCAAACTTTACAACTAGTAGATCTTCTATTCCTAAACATCATTCTTAAGTATGAAGTAATTGAAGAAAGTACCCTTCCAATAATTTCCGAACTCTTAATGATGAATTCTCAAACTGAGTCTGATTAAATGATGAAAGAAGAGAACATTCTCCACATACCTGCAGAGCCAACTGCTCACAGACTCCAGGTGCTTTGCCACTGACAACCATCAGCACGGGCACCTGACTTAGTGACTTTGTTATTATTGCCTGTATTTACTTTCAGTCTCTACCATACTACTGAGTTTTGTCTCCAAACCCTGCTGTCCCATGCCAGTTCTTAAAGAACTGCTGCAAAGGACTATTTAATCTGTTTTGATGTATTAAAAATTCCTACATGCCATGGGAATAGGAATGATAGGCATTTTTTATGGTATACATTAATTAGGACATCAGATAAGGAAATCTATTTTGTATTGTACTATAATTCAGATTAGAACAGAACATAAATTGCACTACAATAGACAGTATAATGATTTTATAGCTATCATATATCTATCCTTTTCACAAAGAAACTTAATTACTGAATGATTAGATCAAAAAGGAGCTTCCAGTTATTTTTTTATAAAATGCATCCATGAATGGGAATGATACAGAGTGAAAGATCCAATTTTGTTCTTAGATCTGCCTTAGCCAGAAATAGCTTCACTGAAGCCACTGCAGTTACTTTACTATGAAATTAATTTAATGGGGGATGGAGGACAGCAAAAAAAAACCACCACAGAAAAAAAAAGAGTGCTTTTAACAGTCCATACAAAGTGCAAATTCCTCTTGCTCTAGAACATTAGTAATAACAACCATTCTTTTATTCATGTGATTTTTTTTGTTTTACCACTGCCCTTATGGTACCTGCTCACAGAACAAACTTCCCCACTAGAAGGAGACCTTTAAAGTTCCTGCTAAAAAACTTAAGAGGAAAAAATGCCTTCCTGACCCGACATTGTGCCAAACAAAAGTGCTATTTTCCTCCGTGTCTGGTCAGTACCCAGAGGAAACATCAAACCCAGAGGAAATCAAAGGCACATGAAGATGAACAGGAAGGTGAAGTGCCTGAACCACGTGCCCTGAGCCTTCTTTCAGGGGCTGCCTGGGACACTGGGCCGGTATTCTTCTCAATCAGAGTGAGTAAAAATCAGTGTGACCTGTAACAGAATCCTTTATCCAAGTGTGGGACAGCAGCAGAGCACAACCCCCCTAAGAACACCATGGGGCTCCTGCTTCCCAGTGCTGGTCACTGAGGCGTCTCTGGGATTTCTGACACGGGTTAAACCTCCAGTGCTTTGGATCTCTGAAGCACCCAGTTGTTGCTGGTCCTTTCAGCAACCACTCAAAACCATTTCCACTGCAAATGTTAATGATGTGTCATCACACATCGTTCTACAAGGAAGGCAAATTACCTCGAAACCTCTCTGAAACCTCCGACGTTCAAGCCTTCAGAACAAAGGCTGTCTTTGAACTGTCTGTAAGCCACTTGGCATTTCTTCCCCCCACAGGGACACGAAGTGGCACTAAATCCATTTTAATGGAAATGTAATTAATAATAATTATTTTGTTGCTCAAGTGGCTAGTATTTTGTAACACAGACCGCTTTATTTTTTTTCTGAGGTTTTGGGAAAATATTTTGTATTAAATGTTGATAACTGATAATTACAAAAAAACCATTGAATTTATTTAAAATACAGGTTCTTTTTTCCATAATGAATTTTTTTATTCTTTTGGTGCTGACTTTGCGTTTGAAATTGTTCAGTTTTTCAAAGAAAAACCAACATGCAGAAGAATCATTTTAACCTAACACACATACTTTCTGCACTTTTTTCATTTTTCTCCCTCACTAGACAATATCAGTGAAAATTGTAAAAGGGAACAAGGTGTAGTGTGAAAATTATTGTATTTATCATGACCCTCATTCTCAACACCTGAAAAACGTCTCATACAGAGAGTTTTCTTGACACTACAGAAAAATACTGTCCTTTATACCCAATTCTTACCTGCATTATGTTCATCCATTGAAAAGGCTTTATTTTCCATGTAGCTCCGAGGAAGCTGTATATCTTCCTCAAAAGCAGTTTCACGCATCCTCGGCTGTGAAGTATCAAAATAATTGGGTGTGTTTTCCTGCTGTGATGGAAGGATGGTACAGTGGACCTCTGGGATGGCATGAAAAATAACAAACACCCAACCACTGGACACCAGTGCAATAGCCAGAGTGGGGTCACTCCATTTGTCTCTTCTCTGGAGCTCGGCGTTACCGAAGAGGTACATAGTCATCCAGGCTACCCAAATCAGAATGGAAAAAAAGAGGGTTATAATGAGGCATACTCCGTTTTTCTTCCATTTCTTAAACTTCCCACAGAGAGTGAAAAACGAAAATCCCATGGTAAATACCATCAGGAACATAACGTAAATGGAAGCCATGGCAAAATCCATCGGTTCGTAGCTGCAGGCCAGCTTGTTATCTCTGACTACGGTCAGGATCAGCCACTCGGTTGCGATGATGACCTGCACCAGCATCAGGCAGACGGCCACCCCAGCCAGATGCCAGCCAGATGGGCTCTTCCCGTGGCGAACGAGCCTGCGAAGTCTCCAGGCTTGAGCTAGCAAGCATGAGAAGCACAAAGCAAAGATAACTCCCCAGAGAAACCTTCGGGTAGAGCACACCATTTCATCTTCCTGTATGATGAAAGCAAACGTCAGCCCAAAGAGTCCCAGAGTCCCAAAGAGAAAGAGGAAGTGCATTCCCAGGGGGCTCTTCTTCTCTTTGTCCTTGATGAAGGGCAGCCTCACCAGCAAAATCAGCATCAGCAGCAATGTGGTCAGCACACCTGCCCCTGCGACCGCCTCCAAAACGATCCCCCAAATGGCATCCAGGTCACACAGGTAAACGTACTGCGGGAGGAGATCCAGTCCACACCCTCGAGGAGTACTGGAGTTTTCTGAAGAGCCATAGCTGATCACGAAGAGGAGGAAGAAACCAATGGCTCGGTAGGTTTTCATTTTTCTGTCTGAGAAAACAAAATATTTGTTTAGCTAGAGCTGAGTTTGGAGGATTTCACAGCCACTGGAAGCACAGCTTGTTTCAGTAGCCCATGTTTACAGTTTGTGCACTGGATCTGCAGCTGGCACAGCCTCTCCCCAGCCCCCTTCGCTGCCCTCCCAAAAGCTGCTTTTGCCTGTTGTACTCAGAATGCAAAATGACTCATTGCTCTGTTTGTACACATTGAAAACGTTTCCAAACTCTGCCCTTGCAAATGGCCTAAAACACAGCCAGAAAAAATTATGTCTCCTATTGCAAATATTACATTATCTACAATACTTAGACACTTACTACCTGTTTAAATGCAATACCCCATCAAATCAAGGTGTTTAGTGGCTTTAGGTTGCACTGGGCCTGATGCAGGTGGTAAGCTATATCACAATTAGACTGTCCCACAGCCTTGCTCCTTTTATTGGAACAAGGACAGACTCAAAACCACTTTTTAAATTATTACTTTTTAAAGGATAAAGCAATCCAAGGAAAATAAACATTCTCAAAAAAAGAAAAATCTTGTTTCTGTGCTTGGTCAATAGACAGTTATCATATTCACTTCTTTCATTCTCTTCCAAAGCCCAGCTATTAGATTGCATTTGGAAATGGGAATGGTAGTCTAGAAAAATCCCATATTCTGTGACAATGGTGCACACATGCAGTGTCATCAATCAGCTAATCAAAAATGAATGCCTCATTGTGCTTCTTAGCCTGTCCAAAGCCATTCAAAGGAAACAAATAACAAAAACCAGAGCATCACTTTCTTGGATCTGGAGAGTGGACAATGGTAAACTCGCCAGGAACACAACACATCCCACTTGACCAAAAGCCTAGACAAATCCCAACTTAGTTTTAGGAAGAACATGGGTTAGGTGCTTTAAAAATACACATTATGGCATTCGCTTTTCTTAAGCAAAGCAGAGCAAAGGAGATTGTTAAAATATGTAACCTTTCACTCCTGGTCTGCCTGGGCCACAGCCGCCCTGTAAGGGCAGTCTGGAGTAAACACTGTGTGCAGCAGATATGAAACCTGACTCCGTTAACCTTCACTGGCACTTAGTGCTGCAGGTTCCAGCGGGATTTTCCTCTCTGATGTGAGGAACATTTCAGACTCCCACTTTCACTGTATGACCATGAGGAAGAAAAGCACCATACAAGCCAGCAGTAATGTTCGTAAACGTGAGTCACACAGCTCATGGGATGTGTTTAGGATGCAAAGTGAAATGCAGAGAAACTATCAGGAGCTCTTTTGTAAGCCCTGCAACAGCCCTAAGCAGTTACCGGTCCAAAGAGATTTCACAGATTAGAACTGCTTTTAAAGAAAACTTTGAAAACTTTAAAGAGAGTTGAAAATGATTTAAAGTAGCGGTGCAATGTTGCATTGAGCACCATCGGTCACAACCAACACAACAACTATTTACATAGACTGTCTGAAACTGTACTGTGTCTCTTAGAGCTGAGAACTATGGATTTTCTCGTGCATTACAATCCTGTGCTTTACAGCTCTGTATGACCAAAGTTAAATCTTGAGGATCAGAATCTTCAAACGAATGTTTCACTGTGTAATGACCAGTGACCATTTCTGGCCTCTATCAGGAGACAGATGATGGAGGTTATGATGTTTCCTATTAGGGGCACCAAGACAGCAAACGTGCCAATATAAACCTGTAATGACTCTATGGTGTTCACTCACACAGGATACAAAACATCCTATTACAAACCTTCATCCCAGAAGTGGAAGCTGTGACAGATAATGTGATCTGGGCTTGGACAAACAGGAAATGGATAATGGGTGATCTCTGCCAGCTCACAGAAATTCATCTTTGCACTACTGGAAGGGCTGCAATGTTCTAACAATGCAATGACCTACTAAGGACAAATGATTTGTTTTTTCTATCTATCTGTAATTTACTTTATGGTGAATTGGTAGAGTACACATTTGTTTATATCTGATTTGTGTAACAGGTTCTTCAATGACTGTCACAACACTCATGTTAAAAACACTGACTTTACAGACAGAAAACTAATCATCAGTGAAATATATTCATTTTTGTATTGAGTATGGTTACGCTCAATAAATCTCCTTGCCCTTTGAGTACATAATTAACTAGAAGGAAAGATTCTGAAGATAGTTCTCCAATTCCTTTTAAGCACAGTCAATTCCTACTGCAACTAGTGAATTTCCTCTTTAGAGTGTTTGAAACGTCCTAAAAAGTGTGAAATGGTCAGTGTCTGCTGACACAAAGGGAGGAAATCCACTGGGATCTACTAAGGCAATGCTCCAAACCAGTGGTACCATTTCAAGAAGTAGGAGGTCATGTGGAAAATGATTCAAAATTCATTCTAAATGTCACCCAAACTAGAAACAATAAACAGCCCTTAAGTGAGGGTCATGTTAATTTTCCACTATCCCATCACTTACAAATTATGTTAAGCATGGACTAAATTGCTTTCAATACTAGCTTTGTTTATTAGCTACTCTCCAAGGACCTGGGGGGTAATGAATTAAGTGTGAGTATCCCCAGTTCTAAGATATTTTCCAGTTTTCTGGTTACTTTATTCATGTCATGTAACCCTCATGTGATTGAGCTATTCTAGGACAGTCTGTTTCCATGGAGATTGTGCTGCATGGGTAAGCAGTCATATTGTCAGGCCATCATTTGTTTCCTCTTCCTATTTGGAAGTGTTTGGGAGGGGGAAGGGAGGGTCAATGAATTTAAGTATTTCCTCCTCCATGAATAAGTGGTTAGTTTTGGAAAGGGGGAATTAAACTGTGACAAAATATATCCAGAATTCAAAATATGTATTCTGAAATATAGAGGTGTTCAACTCAAGAGGAATTTACCCAAGTTACTTTTGGGAAAGCTGATGGGATGTAAGCAGTGGTCCTCTTAGAAAGGTCCTAGACAGCCACAGCACTGACCAAGAAATCTCTAGGACTGCTGACAGGTATTCCTGGTGTGAAGTAATTTCCTACCCCATGTCAGTGAGTCTCACTAAACACTAGGTCCTGCCCAGACCAAAGCTGGCAAGTAGGGCTCAAAGTCTCCAAAGCAGGAATCTTTTCCTCCTATCAATAAAGCAGTTTGTTTCCAACCACTTTACTATCAATTTCTGCCTGACTAGGTAAAAATGGGCAGTATTAATAATCTACCCCCTTAGACATTACCAGCCAGAAAATCCTCTTTCTAGTGCCAGTACTCAGCACTGAATACAGACAGTTGTAAAAACAAGGGAAAACACTGCATTACAACACACAAGTTTGGCAAGGGAATACCACAACTTTAGCTAACACCACAGATTCAATCATTTCAAGGGAAAACTGTGAAGGTTTTTTTTTTTTCCCAGGGGTTTTATTGAAATAGCATCTTCCTCAAGCCTGTGCAGTGGGTGGGATGGCAGAGTCCTGTGTCTCTTGAGATTCTGTAGTAGGACCTGTTGGCACACTCTTGCCGGTAGTTACCTAAATCAGTAACTGTAGAGGAAGAGTATTTTTACCTCTTTACATCTAGATTAGCTCTCACCAAAGTTATGCAACCTCTCGGTAGTGACAATAGCGCTCTATTCGGCTGGCACTCCACTTCTGCTGCCAGAGAACTACAGGAGCACAGGAATGCCACAGAAGCATTCCAGCACAGATACAGTCGGTGGCACCGACACATCCCCCGCATACTCGAATCAACTGTTCACAGGGAAGGAAAGCAACTTGAGGGTTTGTTTCCCCCCCAGATTCCTCTCCAAAATTTTATTTCGGTGAAGCCATTAAGGCAACATACCTGAAACCAGAGCAATTAGGAACACTTACAATCAATATTCTAATCAATAAGCCTTACACATTTTAGGCAAAAGCAGCAAACAATTAGCAGGACAGCTTCAAATCCAGTACTCAATTTTTGGCTCAAAATCTGCTCTCAATGACAGCCGTAATAACGCCACTGTTTTCCACAGAGTGAGGTCCCCTTCATTACATTATCTGGCATAGAGTCACTACAGAAATTGCAGACACAAAGCTGCCCCAGCGGGTACAAACTACAATTACAAGCAACTAAGCAGAAACAGAAAATCTCACAGTTGTCATCAAAAAGTTGTCACGGTTAAAAATCAATGAGGCTTTCCGTAGCTAAAGTCTCCTGACCAAAGCTTGCAAAGGGATCAAAAAGACACGGCTGTATGCTGTTACAGAATATATACACAGAATAAATCTGTAATCATGCAAAGATTTAAGGTTAGGCTATTCATGCTTAGATGCATTATCTGCTCCTGTACCTGGAGTCCTAATGTTAGTCAGCTGACACAGGGAGATGCATTCAACGGCAGGGAAGAAAAACACTCTAGTAAATATAAGCAATAGTAGCACAAATAGTAACCTGCTCTGCCACACAGGCAGAACACTGGTTCACTGGGCAATTTCCAAAAGAAAACCACCCCCACCATGAAGTGTTGTGGAGAGATGCTAGTGAGAGTGAGGAATTAATCACAACACAGGATCTCTGCCAGCTGCTTTTGATCAGAACTGAAGAATGAGCTCCAGGACTGATAACAGAGCAGCAACAGCCAAGTTGAGATCAGACTACTCAAGAGATGTGTGTATTTCCAGAATAATAATTAATAGTGCAATTGTGCTTTGTAGGCAAAAATACAGCAGTGATTTTGACAGCCCCTGCATCAGATCCACACCATGCTCTGTTACAGCCTCACGGTTACAGAAGGCAAGACCCCACTCCAGAAAGGACATATACAAAAAGTATTGCTTTCATTTAGAAATACTTTGTGATGCTGAATATCCTATGAAATGATCTTTCTAATTTTCTAGGAGCTCAATTCCCTTTGGTCAGAATCTATGTATCACGTGTGCCTAGATACTTCAGACCATAGTGCCTGGTGTTGAATTCACGACCGATAGCAATCAATGACAGTAATCAACGTTTTTATTTTCTTTGCTAATTCTCAGACTGTTTCTATTCATGTCATACACAGCCTTCTAGCAGATGGGTTCTGTCACCTGATTTCTCCTGATGTAGTGAGACACCACCTCAACCCTGATATTCCCTGCTCGTAAGCAGCAAGGGTATCCCCGATAAACAGCTACTCGGTACTAGCGCTGATCGCCAACCTGGGTGTTTGGGTTCAGCACGCAGGAAATCCTGTTAGCCTTGGGATAAACATTAGGGCAGGTGTAAACAAAGGGTTCACATAAGTGCTAAATCCTCTCTCTGCGCGGCTTTGCGGAGAGGTAACACAGAGACAGGGCTTTTATTAACTAGACTGAAAACTGCTGCGCACCCGCACCCAGCCGGGGCTGCCGCCAGCCCCGGGACCTGACCGCGGCGGCCAGGAGCCAACAAAAGGCTCTTCCCCCTCGGCCTCTTCCATGTCACTGCCCTTGAGCTCCCGCTGGGGAATGCGAAGAGGTGCCGGGCTTGGCTGCAACTACCCCGCGTAGGACCGCGGTGCGAGGCCAAGCGGCCCCTCCGTGCGGCCGGTGCGCGGCTGCCTCCGCTCCGGGCTCTCCTTAATCCGCCTGCAACCTCCTCCTCCTGGACGATACCTATCCCGCTTCAACCTCCGCTCTTTTGTCCCTTCGCTCATTTCTCTCTTCGGTTTCTTTTTCCCGTCTCTCCCTCTCCCGCCTGTCCCCGCTCTTGTTCCCCATCCTCTGTGAACTCCAGTGCCCTTCTCCCCAGCCTTCCTCCCCGCTCCCCGCAGCGCAGCCCCCTGCTCCGAGCCCCACCCCCGGCCTGCCCTATATCCCGTCTAATCTCCCCCAGGATTCCTATATCCAGCCTGTTGTCTGCTGGCGGCCACCGGGCTAATTCTGCGGGCAGCGCAGGGCGCGGAGCCGGGTGAGCGGCTCCGCTACGTCCCCTCGCCCGCAGCGCTACCCCGGCGGTAGCGCCCGGAGCCGGTCCGGGGCCGCTGTCCCCCCCGCCCCGCCGCCGGCTCACCCGCTGTCTGCTGCGGCCGAAGGCGGCGGGGCAGCTCTGTCCGCCAGCCCTCCGCAAGTCACATCCCGGCTCCGGCGGCGGCTCCGCGGCGGGGAGCGAGCGCAGCGCCGACCCCCCCGCGGCGGCTCACGGAGCGCTCGGCCCCGGTGC
>VWPU01014852.1:58805-130615 GCA_013398955.1 Callaeas wilsoni | reverse complement strand
GCTGTGCCAAACCAATACAAGGACAAAGGCTTTGAGCAAGGTCAACATACAGACAGGAACGTGGAATGAATTTGCACGGGCTCTGTGTGACTGCCATTGTGATAACCTGTCAGCATTTGGTGTCATTCCAGTTCTCATTTGCTCAGTTGCATTCAGCAGCTCCAACTCCACTGAACAAGGGTGTCAGACATGTAAAGCCCCAATGACATTTAGCATTGGGTTAACGTTAGTCCCATTTCACACTCTGAGAGGAGAGGAAGTTTCTACAGGATTACAAGTCTGTGTGTCTCTACTTTTTGTTTGTCTTGACCCTTTAGACAGACTATATCTAAATGCTTCTTTTTCCCAGTTTTCTAATGGTCTCTGGCCACCACAAAAGTCACTGCCTATGGTGCATCATGAGGATGCAAGTCAGATGAAGAGTGCAGCACATGACCCAAAATAAGAACATAAGAATTCTGAATTGCTACTCCCACTGAGCTGTGGAGCAGTGTTGGGCTTTTGTGCCATTTTGGATCAAAGCATTTTCAATTTTCATCAAAAAATAGCATGCATCCTTACTTCCCTGACTAAATATCAGTGGTTTCCATGAAAAGCATGTTGTTTATAAATACATATAGACTTGCACTTTGTTGTTTGTTTGTTTTGAAAATGGATTCCTACTATATGTGTTGCAGTGTAGTATTCCAGTCTATAGTTTTGCATAAGTAAATCCAGACATTTCCAAAAGCAATTGGTTCTTCCAAACTTCTGAAAAGGAAAATTATTTTACCCAGATATCTTTAGTGAAGAGGGTTTGAAATACCATTTTGTACACGCTAATATGCGTGATTTGTTTAATGATTTTCAGTAAGAGATTTCCAGGATGAATGGAAACTTGCAAAACAGCGTTGCTGGATTCCAGAAAGGGGGGAAAATAAAGGAAAAAGAAAATATAAGTACATTGAGAAAACATAGTTTAAAAAAAAAAAAGGACAAAAAACTCCAAAATAACAAAACAGTCAAGGAAAACAAAAACGAAACAAGAACAACAACAACAAAAAGCTACCAAACTCAGAAAACAAAATGAACACTCTGAAGCATAATATTTTATCTGTCAGCTGAAATGCAAATGCATCCAAAGTCCAAATCAGGAGTCTTGAGCAGTAAGATATTTCAAGGCAGTGATGCATTAGAACTCTCTCTGGAAATACCCTCACAGCCAAGAATTCCACTACTTTAGGAAACACCCACATTTCAAGCCTCAGACATTTATTCTGAATACATATAATTTATTGCCTCATCATCGTAATAGCATTATTATTTATTTACCTAAGATGATAACAGTGACTAAGGCCTCTAGTTAGGATCAGGGCTTGATAATACTTTACAGATATAGAAAGGGATATAATGTTTGTTTTAAAGAGTTTTGGTGTAAAGTAACAAGAGTGTTAGAGTTACACCCAGCAATGAAAAAAAGCCAACAGCAAAGGTCTGGGTGGAAGACATCATGATTCCTCTGGAAGATCAAGAGGCAGCAGTCATGTTCTTTAACTCACCAGATGCATGTGTGCCCTGTTAGACTGAAGTTTTAATTACAAATCTGCAGAGGTGTATTTTCTCAAATATCTAAGTTATCAATGTACTTAATATCAATCTGAGATGCAGACACACACTGAGGTCTTTAGCTTAGCACCTTGTTTTCAAAGAATGAATGAAACATCATCATGCTTAATGCAAAAGTAGTTCTTTGATGCTGCTGAATAAAGTTTGTTCTGTGAATGGGCACAGGATCACAGCTCAGATCTGCAATGTTGGCACTACGCCCATGAGAGAAAAACTTAATTTCCTCAGGACCTACATCTATCAATGTGTTAAATATAAGTATTCATATTTACATCATCCAGGATGCTAAGGCACAACTGCTGAATTTTAGGGAGACTGAAAATTAACTTTTTTTTTCTTCACAGTTAAGGTGTAGCATACAGTTGCTTGCTGCACATGGAAGTTGTGGGTCCAGTTACCAAGCCTGTTGTCTGATGTCATTGTGGACCTAAAAACAAACTGAAATTAACAGCAGATGTGGTACACCAAGGCTCTATGCCCAGCCTGATATCCTGCCTGTGAACCTAGGAGAGCATGAAAGAAGCAGGTTATCATTTGGCAGGCAACTTGAGCAGTGATTTCTTTTTCCAAAGTCAGTAACCTTCTATTTATATTAAACAAATAGCTGTGCGTATGGTGTTGTTTGGTTCTTGAGGTTTTTTTTTTTTAACATAAATTTATCCGGGATTTTTTTTTCCCTTTTTTTCCCTCTCCAGTGGCTTCATCCTTCAGTATCTACACTACTTACCAGCAAAGAGTTCAGCAGTTTACTTTGAGGTGTTGCAGAAGAAATACGTCCCATTCTTCTCTGCAATGGTGCCTACAAATATCATCTTACAACAATATCTCCAAACCATCTGTTTGGAGAGGAAGCATCCGTTTCTAGGTACCTTTTCCACACCATCATGTTTTTCCACATCTACTACTTGCTTTTTTTGGTCGGCTGAAGAATAAGCTGGTTTATCCCTCTAAGAGATGCCATGCCAAACCTTTGAACAGGACATCATCCTGGATATATGGCTATCAGAGAAGCTAAGCTCACGCTGGAATGCGTGAAGTGAATGCCTCAGGCCACAGAAGAATTTCCCCTTCTCAGCCTACTTGTTCTGTTTAAGCAAAGAGAGGCCATCAGGTGACTGTCCACCTGTCAGTTTAACTGTCTTGATTGTTGCTGAGGGAACTTCTGCCAGGTCTGCAACCCAGGCATTTTACTTCCTTGGAATTCATCCAAATTCTTTCAAATTCTTTCCCAGAATCAAAGTAATAATAACTAACTGTGATGATAGCAATTTCTATAGATACAGTAGGCTCAAAATAAAGTCATCAGGAGTGAAACTTAACAAGACAAAGGACAGTTTTTCATCCGCTCTCTTATAAGCCAGATTGCTGTGGCTGGATGACATTTCTGTTTGTTTACATTGCATTTTTCTCTTCAGGGGCTGGGTTTTAGTTCCTCAGTATAAACAGGCTTTGGTTAAAGTACTCAGTCTTGGTCTCTCCTGAAGGATGTACTTCATCATATGACAATAATAACTGTTATTGTTAATACCACTTCCGGCAACCAAAAAATCAAGTTTTGAGGGCAGCTCTGAAGTCTGACACTGGAAAACCTCCCTGGTCTGATAAACAATTTGTCTTCTCTGCAGGGTGAAGGGTGGTTAGACAGCATTGATCTGCAGGAAGCAGCACAGAGAATGGATCTCTCCAGGAGGCAGTTGTGTGCCAGATGCTGGGGAGCTGTTCCTTCGCCAAAGAGCTGGCCCTGGACCAGGTCTCAACACCCTCCCTGTGTTGAGGGAGCTCAGTTCAGAGTGACAACTCTAAAGTGCTTTATCGCCTCTTAAAAACCCATGGCAAGCAGCAACAATCCATTTGCATTTTACTCTGGGTGCCAAATTTGCCAATTGAAAGCGCAGCGTGCCTGGAGGACGATGCAGAGAATCGTGAGCTTTTTCATTTTTCCCGTTTCAGGCATCTCATCTCTACTGAGTGTCAGGAGGTGGTAGCGGTGGGGCATGGATCTGCACAGACACGTTCACATTTGGCTCTTGGACCCTTCTGCGTGGCAGCTGGGGGTCCTGAGCCAACAGACGATCCCAAAGGTACAGATAGACAGCATCCATCTGCCATGGTGACAGATGGAAATGAAGACTCGAAAAAGTGCTGCAGTTTGAGGCTTGGCTTTGCTGGGTCTGTGAAACTATATGCTTTTCACCAGGTCTCTGTTTACATTGCTGAGGTTTTGCTCTGCTCTGGCCCGCTGCTCCAGACAGAAGCTGTGTCATCACGTCCTTACAGCTGTTGCATCTGTCATAATGCAACAAAAAGGATTTTATCCTCATTCCCTTTATTTTTTTTGAAGGACAGCCAAAAGAAAAAAAAACAAACCAAAAAACGCCCCCCCGAATAAAAATTGTTATGCTCCACTTGGTGCTTCTGAGACGTGTATTGTTTGGAGCTCTGGTGGTGCTAACGTGGCATTTTAGACTGTTCCAGCTTTCACCTCTGGGCAGGATTATTCAGATTCTGCTTTTCTGAGAATGGCCTCCATCCTCCACTTGAGGAGGTGTTCTGTTCCTTAATGAGGTGCTGATAAGAGGCTTCAGACCTGCACTCTCAGTTCCCAGTCAAGAGGGAACCTAGGTTTAGCATGGATTTAGGTTTGGAAGTTCCTGTAAGCATAAAGATATATATATATATAGATATATAGATACATATATATATCTATATATATACACACACATATATCTACACATACACACTATAAGAATTCATAAGCCAAATAAATGTACCTTTCTTAGCCTGCTTGCTTTGAAATTTGTGAGCAGCTAATGGAAAAAAAAAAAAGACAGTTTTATTTGCTGTAAGGAGAAGCAGCTTGCTAATGATGGGATGCTATAAGTACTGAGAATGTTTGTTTAAGGCTGAATAGAAATATTTTCCTACAGACCAAATTCCCATGGATGAAGCTCAGTTCTAGAGGATTTTTTTCAAACTGAGTTTGGCACCCGGGAATTGGGTGGTAAGGAAAACAGAAGGGAGGAGAAAGAGAAAGTGAAAAGGAAGTTAATTAAACAATTATTTCAATGAGGCCAGCATGGTAACGAGCTCCAGATGTCTGGGATTCCACGGACAGTCTCTGAACTGGAGAAGCAATGGTGGGTGTATATATGTTTGTTTACTTCTTCCACCCAGAGCTTCACTACTGCTTTCTCTAAAAGCCAACGAAGAACAGGCCTGTCCTAAAATACCTCTGGGACTTCACTCCAGACTTTGATCTGAGTTACTCTCTAGCCCACGAAGGCAGTGGCAATAATCCAGGTATATTATGGCATAATTGAAAACACAGCCTGGCCTTTGCTCTGCAAGTAGTTTGTTCACAATGAAGCAACAAATGAGCACATGAGTCTATACTGACAGCTACCCAGGGCCAGATTCTGGTCTTTGGATCTCTGCTGAACAGGTGCAAATCCAAAGCAGAACAAAAATATGTGGAAAGTTACAGCAGACTTGGCTGACTAATGAATTTACTCAAGGTGGACAACCATAAGAATAAGAATTTTGTCTGAGCACCTGACTGTTTTCAAATTGCCCACTTTACAAAGATGCAGCTTCTTCAGCCCCTCTGTGTCAGATATATAAGGCGTAGTCTCTTTAGAATTCTTGTTTCAATCTTGCTACTCCAGAGGAGTAAAAAAAGTCCTGGAAGCTGTTCATGGCTTATGTAGACTGACGAAGGTGATGCTCAATGGCATATTTCTCTCTTGGAAGACACCACTTTGTTGGCAGCAAACTATTTTGCATTGTTTTAACAGTTATATTTATTGAAGTGCCTTCAGGTACATTTCGGGCAGACAAAGCCCCCTCAGAGGCTACACCCAAAAAATGGATGACGGGTCCTGGGGTTTTCATACTCTTATGAGTTTGGTCCATTTGTATATTGGGGGTTAATCTTCCAACTACAGCTTCAGGGAATGAAGTCATTTACCCCAAGTTTGCTCCCCCCCAACTCACTTTTATTTACATTTCTCAGGGCCTGAAACAGTCAAGTGTCCTTGATTCCCAGGCCTAGAGAGGAATTGTTGTGTCTGACCAAAATGGGAAAGCAGTAGCTAACACTCCATATAGAGTTTAGAGTTATACACTAGAGAATTACAGGAATACAAATATATGAAAAACATAAAAGCTAAAATCCTAAGGCATCACAACAGAACTGCCAGTAAATCCCTGCCACCTGATTCCCCAGATGATGAACATAGTACCTCCCTGAGCTCCGTGAGCCTCAGCGGAGCTTCCAGAGGGTCTATCCCACGATCTCCCCAGGCACAGAGGGCAGGCTGACAGGTGGGTGTTCCCAGGGTCTTCCTTTCCACCCTTTCTGAAGATAGGTGCAATATTTCCCTTTTCTCAGTCACCTGGGATCTCACCTGACTGCCAGGACTTTTCCAGTATCATGGAGAGCGGCTCGGCAACTCCACCAGCCGATTCCCTCAGGACTCTGGGGTCCATCCCATCAGGTCCCACAGCCCTGAGCAGTTCAGGCTCCTCAGCTGGCTCTGAACAGGATCTTTCCTTTCAGTGTTTGAGCCTCTGCTCTCCCAGTGCCCACCCTGCTCTCCATCCACTCGGGAGGGCTGGGAGGAGAGGCTGCCATTGGAGACTGGGGCCAAAAAGCTGTTGGGCACCTCAGGCTTCTCCCCACCCCGTGCCACCAGTTTACCAGTGTTGTTTATACTGGGGGAAAACACCTTCTGTGGCCTTCCTTCTCTCGTCAACGAGCCTGTAGAATGTCCTGTTACTCTTTTCCCGTTTCAAGGTTCAGTTCCAGCTTCATCTTGGCCTTCCTGACCCCAACCCTCCACAGCCTCTTAGGGAATTTCACCTGTCCCACATTTCACTGTCTATGCAGTTGAACTTCTGAGTTGCTCTTCGGTGCTTCGGAGTCAATGAGTCCAATAAATGGTAAAACTTTTTTTTTTTTTTTCTATTCTTGCTTTCAGATTGCTGTGTCTGTTTCTCAGGAGATGATGACTTTCTCAGGCAGATAAAGGAGAAAGAAAACCAAGCTTAGAATAATGCATTTTTTCTCAATTTTGGATTTTTTGCTCAACTTTTGGTGGAATGATGCAGATATCTTGACCACTGCCTGTCTCATGATCAGCAGATGGTTTTACTTCTAAGCCTTTCAAATGTGAAAAAGCTGGCATGGGCTTTTCATGGACTGCAGATTTCCCAGGCTTATATTAATGCTGTAAAGAATTTTAAAAGAACAATCTGGAATCCCACTGTGTCAAATTCTGTATATGGGTCTTCCTTACAGAAGTCCTCTTCTCTGCAAGTCTGAAGATCAGCGGAGTCCTCAGGACAACAGGATGTGCCTCTGTCTGGCTTTGGCTAGGCTGACCAGTGTGCTTGCTTTGATTGTGTCAGAAGGTTAATTTGCTGTGTCTGGAAAGTGGTGGTTGGAGCTCGGAGGCAGCAGATAGCTGGAAAGCCTTGATGGCTCGCCAAAGCTCTGCCAAGGTCTTCAGATTAGTTTTTCCAGAAGGCATCTTCTCACCTCATGCCCCATTTCCTGCAGCAGGCATCCGGGAGGTGGCAGTGGGACACATGAAGGACAGTGGCAATGGGAGAAGACAGAAATCAGAGGGTGTGAGGGCAGGAGACACAACTCTTACAAAAACCAAGATTGCTCTCAACTCCCTCATGTCTTCTAGACTTCCTCCCCTCCCTCACCTCTTCTACATTTCCTTCACATCCCAAATCCTCAGCTCCACTCAGCTGTCAGGACTGCAGATCAGCCTTCCCATTAACCCCTCTGCCTCCAGAGCCAAGGCCTGCCCCTCCTGGCAGCCTGTGTTAGAGGTCTCAGTGAGATGTGTGCTCACAGAGCAGCACACAGTGATACACGCTGGTGTGGCACCTCGCCCGGGCTAATTAGTGCTGTGTCTCAGGGCTAATTGGGCTGAGCTGCTAACTGGTGAGAGGAAGGTGAATGACTTCTATTACCCTGCCTCCCTGGCCTGGCCCTGCTGCCAATCCTCCCTCCCTGCTGAGGCTCTTAGCAAAACTCACTTGATGTCAGCAAAGAAACCAGCTTAGGCACCAATTGCCTGTAAGCTTTATCTCTTTTGAGCACAGCAAACACTCGTGAAAAATATGAACACTAGAAAATGAGATTGTAAGCAGTGGGTCCCTTTAATATTTTTTTTTTCTTTTTTTTTAGCTTGGCCTCAGAGACTTTCCAGAGTAAAGACCTAGAAAGGAAAGACAAGGCAGCAGAGGCGTGGGTGCCACAGAAGGGCAGACAGCATCCTGCCTGATTTTAGCACAGCTCCAGGGGTTTTGCAACCAAGGGCTTTACAAACAGGCTTTGAGGACTGGGAGGTGTTACAGGTGAGGTGCATTCATGGGAGTTGTGAGAGAATTTGAAGGGCAGTAGATAGACCCTAAAGTTATCCCAAAGCAGCAGGTAGGAGGAGAAGGAACAGTTCAGAGTGTTTCTTAAGATCCTGTAGTTCAGAGTGTTTTTCCTTGGGTGGGAAAGCAGAAGGCTTTCTCTTGCCTTGGCTGTGTTCCTCAAGGCTAGGCCTGGTCTAGCTCCTCTTGAAGTCAGTGGACAGAATCCCATTGACGTCAGTAGGACTTGGGTTTGGGCCATAATTACTGGAAAGACCCGCAGTCTAAATGGAGAAATGTCTGCAGCCATACTTAGCTCCATTCCAGGTTAAAAATAAAAAGCATATTTCCAAGTTTACATCCCCAGCACTGTAAATAGATGCCTCTTTCCCCCATCACAGATGCAGCACTGTTCAGTTTGATCGTGGCTATCTTAAACAGCCAAATGGCTTGAGTTTCCCCCCAGGGCATAAAAATAAACATGAATACTTCATAAAAATAAAATAAAAGAGGGGGAAAATAAAAGGAAATAAAGAAAAGAAGAAAAAGAAACTCACTCTGGCAAAAAATCCTCTTGCTACCCAGACAGCACATTTACTGGAGGATTTCATGAGTCCTGGGCTTTAGAAAAAAACAGAGGAAACAAAACAAAAAAACCCCAAAACTCAATCAAACCAAAAAACCCCAAACATCATTTGTCTGGGAGAGATGAAATTTATTTCATGTTGGTTTTTTTTTTTGAGAGTGAACAGTTGAGAGAGTAGCTTCTTGAGGTCTGGACATCTCCAAATGTAACATCTAAGAAGCAAGGGGCTGCAGCCCCCACTCCTAAAATTTCTCTGACCATTTTGTGATGGTAAAGGCATCTGAAGCCAGGAAGTGAGGACCAGCAGTGAGGATTAGTTCTTGTGCATATTTGCTGCTATGTTGACAAGCAAGTGCTGCATGCCAGTGTCCATCCCCTCACCTGGGACACGTCTCAAGCATCCCTGCACTCCTCCAGGGTGCCTCTGACACAGAGTCCTTCACCTGCTACCCCTGAAAAGCAAGAAGTGCCCCCAATATCTCTTGATGCTTGAAGTCTATGGGCCCAAATGAGGGACAATAACCCTGCTTCATCCCATACCTTGACCCCAATGAATGGACACAAGCAGGAAGCCGCTGTGTTATCCACACTTACACTCCACAGTCCCACAGGGAATGCCCTGCCCTGCAATCACAGCCTGGAAGGATATTTGCTGATGAAGCCGGCAGGTGCCTTCACAAGGATTTTCTGAGGTTGTCTGGTGTTGTTTTATTACGAAAAAGCACAAATTAATGGCAAGATTGTTGCAGCCGCTTGAAGACAGGGTCTGTTTGTTTTGGTTCGTAGCTCCATTCACGCCAAATAGTTTCATCTGCTGATGCCTGCTGAGCTGTTTTGAATGTGTAACCACTAGTGTAACATCCTCTGGTTATTGTGAAATATTTGTGAAAACTGCTTTTATTAAGCCATTGCTTAACGGGGAAACCGAAATGCGCTTACTAATCATCTCATGCTCCCCTGTCCGTGTGTCTGTGGGACACGTCTTCTGGGACCTCCTGTCTAGCACAAACTCATCACAAGCGCCCTTGAAAGTGAAGGAGTTTTTTGCTGTTGACTTTACTGGGTTTTGGATCGGCTCGCTGGGAGCAATCCTAACATTTAAACCTGGCAGGAAGACATCGGGGTTTTTCTCTCCGTGCCAGTTATTTGTGCGTGCAGGCTGGTGTCCGTGTCAGACCTCGGAGGAGACAATAAAGCACACAGGACCAATTTCCCCCTTGCTCCACAACCCAGGACAGACCTTTTCAGCGTGGCACAAAGTGGATGCAAACACAGAGCAGAAGGAGAGCAGCTTACACACTGGTAGTGGTGGTTCTGATACTGCACCTCCAGGCCTGGGGACTGCCATGCTGCGGAAATATGAATTATAGAGGAGAAACTTGCTGCTGCCGATGCTTATTACTGTTTGGTGCCTGGTCTCTTTCCCAGGCTTGCTCAACTGGACCAGACAGAAGGTCTGTCTCTTACAGCACTTACTCTTTTTTTTTTTGTCAGCACACTACCTGCTCCTTTCCCTGCTGCATCCAGTAATCTTCCAGGTCTGGAGGTTTAACATATCTAGAAATCTCCAGACCAACTCTGGGACTAGCATATATGCACTTGTAAAAATCCTTTTGGAAGCCTTTTATTCTTTCAGTCTCCACTGCACTGCGTGGCAATGAATTTCACATTTCCTGCCTTACAGGAGATAGATGAAAGCACACTACTTGTTCTGTTTCAGTCGTTATTTTAAAATTGCTGCCTTATACACTTTGTGGGCTGCCCAAAATCACTGTGTGTCCCACAGCTCCTCCGCTGTGTTACAGATGAAGTCCTTACCCTCTCAGCTTCATTGCATCATTCATTATTTTATAGGTGTCTATCACTTCTCCCCTACATTTATCCTTTTTCAAGCTGTCCTGCTCTACTTAGACTCTACATGTATTTCAGGCTCTTAACTATCCTTTGGGTTAGCACTTTGAATAAGTTTCCACTTTCACAAAATAAAAATTGCATTAATTTTTCCTCTGTAGGATGTCAGAGGGCTTAACAAACTCGGAAAATTCAGAATACGTCTGATAAAATAATCCTTATTATTAGCATGGATCCTGAGAAACTTCTGTTACAACTGTATATGCACTGTTACTGACCCAGTGAGTGCTGGAATAGTGATTTGGAAATCTTCTGTCTGAGAAAAACTGAGGAAATTCTCTTATTCTTGCTTTGGTCTTTATTTTAGGAAGCAATCAGACTGCTCCCAGCTGGGTGGATCTTTGTTTCCAACTTCCTTCTAGTGCTGGGCTATTTTAGTTATAACCATGTCCTGATAAAAGTTTAATACCCATAAACTGTAGCTAGCTTAGGAAAATGATAGTCTCAGCAGCATTTGGATGTATGTGCTTTGACCGACTGGGACCACGTTAATTTGAGAGAAACACCCAAAAATGCAGATAGTCAGGGATGCTTTTAATGCAGGATGACATGGGACAGACCTGACAGAGGTTGGTAACCATGAACAACTTGTGAAATCTATTGGTAGTGACCCGAAACTTCATCTAACTCTTTGCTATAGCAAGAAACAAACCCTTGTACACCTCCTCAGAAATATACAAAGTCAATGACTGCAAACTGAAGGGCATAATTTAAAACATTTCCTCTCTCTCTTTTCTGAGGAGCCTAAAGGGGTTAAGCAGACAGCTGATTTCGTGAGGTGCTTTGTAATTGCGTACTGGATTTGTGTCAAACGAACTCAGCTTTTCTCAAAGCCCCCAAAGAGGCACCCACATTTCCTCATTTTTAAGAATTATTCTTTGTGCTGCTCAGTTTGGTTTTGAAATCCTGGCTGCAGCCCAGCTGGAGCGTGTGGCTACTGGTTCCTTTGAAATCCCAGCCCCTGCCTCCCTGGGACCCCCTGGAAGTCTCAGAGTTGAACGTGATAGCAGCAGATCCATCAAAATCTGTGGGACTCTGTTATCAGAGAGAGTGATTATGAAAAGAAAATGTCAGGGAAGAATTAGAAAATTGCGTTTTCCCTGTAGGCCCCTGCAGGGCTCGCTCTTTTCTTTCTTTCTTTTGTTCTTTTTTTCTTTCTTTCTTTCTCTCTCTCTCTCTTTCTCTCTTTCTCTCTTTCTTTCTCTCTTGCTCTCTTCTCTTTCTCCGTTTCTTTCTCTCTCTTTCTTTCTCTCTCTTTCTCTCTCTCTTTCTCTCTCTCTTTCTCTCTTTCACTCTTTCTCTCTTTCTCTCTTTCTCTTTCTCTCTTTCTTTTCTTTCTTTTCTTTCTTTTTCTCCTTCAGTGCCCATACACCTCATTTATCCAAACACCTCTGTTTACACAACAGCAAGTCTTTTTCCAATAGCTTTTGGCCCATTTCTCTTTCCTCATCTGACACCATCGTTCCAAGGAAGTTACTTGGAAAGGATATATCTGAGGCTGACACAAGAGTCATGGTGACTCAGTATATTGAAAGGTCAGTGTCATTAAAGCAGTTCTGTTTTCACTTAGTCGAGTATTACAGCACCTTCTGCAAACACAGTCTAGCTAAAAAAATTACATGTATCAAAAAAAAAAAAAGTACTGAAATCTGAAGCTAGTATGTATACTCTGATATCCTAATACTTGAATCTAATATCCTGGAGGGGCACACCCAGGGGTGCTGAGGGAGCTGGCCGATGTAAATGTGACATCACTGGCAGTTATCTTCAAAAGGTCTTGGAAACTGGGCTAGGTTTGTGGAGGCTGGAAGAAAGCAAATGTCCCTCTTGTTTGCAAGAAGGAAGATCTGGGGAAATACAAGCTGGTCAGGCAACAATCTTGGAAGACTGTCCCAAACTCATTAAGGAGAAGAAGTTGGTTGAGAGAAGTCACTGTCAATCTATGGATTTACAAAAGGGAAACGATGCCTGAAGATTGCCTTGCAGGATGGGAAGGCTGGCTTGACGGAAGCAAGGACAGCAGTGATTATTGTCTATCTTGACTTTGGCAAGACTTTCAGCACTCTTTCCTCATTGACTCTCAATACTCAACTCCAAAAATATCTGTTAGACTCTGAAGACCTTCAGGTGGAAGCTGAGAAGTGCTGTGACAACTGTGTGAATAAAACCGAAATCAGCTCTCTTCATTAGGGAACCTTGTACCTCCATTGTTACAAATCCACCATTTTCTGCTCCCACTTCATTCATTTTGAGCACCAGTTTCTCATCGGTTGTAAATCAGAAAAAAAAAGCCATTAAAAACTTTGGCATCTAAAATCACAAACATCATTATTACAAAGAAGCAGCTACATCTCAACATTAACTTTTTTTCTGGGGCTTTTTAATCCTTTCTATCTCAATTTTCTCTGCCTACTTCTGTGCCACAGCTTCATGCATTCTCTTACAGCAGAATTTAAATACCAGAAATGAAAAATCATAAAGGCTTCACAGTGGTATCATTGTGCAGGAAATACTCTCAGTTTTGCTAATAATGGATGTATACCGATTTCCATTGGTTTTTTTCAATGAAAACCAGTCCCACTGAGAATAATTCCATATAGACTTGCTAGTAAAAGTCTAGAGGAGAGATAAGATGAGGAAAGCAAGAGGGATTATAAACGTTTATGAAAGGCAACAAAGAAAACTTGGCACAAAACTCCTGTGAAAATTTGTCCTATTTCCCTTTTCTTTTAGCTATTGGGCAAAAATTTTTAGAAGAATAACTAAGAGAATAACCAAAACCAGCACAACAGAACAAACCTTACTCTGCAGACATTAGCTGATAGCAGTAATCTACCACTGATTGCACTGGATTCACATTACTTGGGTAGGAGGTACGAGAAACGTTGCCTTGGTTTTAACCATCCAGGGACACCGTTTCCATTCCTTCATCCATTGTCTTCAGCTTCCTCGCTGCTTTGTGGGAAGCCAGGGAGGAGTAGCATGTGTCCCCCAGCATGGCAGAGGGTACAATACCAAACTGGCTGTACAACACATTAACACATACACGCGGCCAGACAGGAAGTTCTGGGGTGATAAAAAAACAGTGCTTAGTTTTCATAGTATCACGACAATATCCCAAGTTCCAAAAGGATGAGTGAGGCATGATTTCAGATTTCCTGTCCCACTTCCACCCAGAATGGCATTCAGCAGCTCAGAGACTGGGATGAGCTGGACTCTGACGAGCTGAGTGTTGGCAGGGTCCATCACGTGGGATGGGTAATTGCGTCCAGGCTCCTGGATGGGGAGAAGTTGGACTGACCTCACCAATTCAGGATGATGCCCAGGAAAGGGAGGGGCAGTTCCTACCCTGCTGGGTCTCAGCCTTGGTACAGGAGTAGGGCTTGTGAGTGCTAAACCTGCAGAGGGAATGGGGTTTGGTGTGGGCCGAGGTGGGGTACAGCTTGGACTTAAGGTTTCAAAGCAGTTTCTGCTGCACTTGAAACAAGAGCCAGAGGACTTATATGAACGAAAGATGCGGTAGCACATATCCTGTGTGCTCCAGACCCCCTGAGCAAACACCCAGTGTGCTGTGCTTGAAGGAGCTCTGTGCCCTTCTCCCTGACTCACTCTCCATTAGCTCATCTTATAATCTGATGTCTTCCCGGCTGAACGTGGAGAGTGATGGGAAAGCACGCTCGTACCTCCACAGGAGTGTCAGGAAGGTCATCCCCCTTCCCGTGCTAGAGACACATGATGGAAACTGTACGTGTGTAAACCTACAGGGATTCCTTCCCTCAGCGTGGAAACAGCATCTGCTTTGGCAGCCTGGACACCACTGACCAAATCAGCCCCCTCATAACACGAGGCACTGCAGAGTTTCTGCTAATCCTTCCCAGAGCTCCTCTCTGGGAGCCTGTGCAATTCCGTGCACAGTTTAAATTGGCACCGCTGCCAAAGGACGCCATTCCAGCTGTTTATGTGCTTACATGGCCAGCCAAAACACGGAGTTGTTTCTTCTGGAAACAAAACCTTCGTGTCATTGTGTTTTGCTGGCTTGGCTGGTGGCCAGTGTGGGGCAACCTGGGGTGGGAGCAAGTGGGTGAGGGCACGAGGAGGGCCTGCTGCTTGCAGGAACAATGCTGGCTCCATCCTCAGTGAAACACAGCCTGATGTTTTGCTCTGATTGCTGTAACTGCTGCATTTTTTTTTCTTCTTCTCTTGTGTATCGTGTTACTCATGCATGCACTTTATTCTTGTTTTATGTTCAATCTGTAAAAGGAATTTTTAGCTGGAAAAATTGCCATGCATGTATCTTCCTGGCGGTGCCTTCCTCTCGAGCCAGTGTAAATGAAATTCATTTCTAGGGTAGACCTCCTTTCCTCAAGTGTGTTGTAGAGCTCTCTAAGAAATGCCAACTCCCATCTCCTTGGCACGAGCTCCTGATTGCTGCTGTCAGAGTAAGGCAGCCCTGTTTTTCCAGGGAGCACACAGCGAGAGAGTTACTATGCAAGAACTGCAACAACAAGGTTTAGGACCTGCCTGTATCTAATATTAAAATGTGGATATTTATCCTAGAGAGTAAAAATATATTGTCACTGCTCTGCCTCTGAGGGAAGGGAGAAAGAAACCAATAGTAATGAAATCACAAAATCATCTATGGTTTGGCAAGTGTTGCTCTTTGAGATTTGATCAGCTGTGATGTTTATCCACCTCTCTGCTTTCAAATATGGGAAGCCAAAAATGAAAGAAAGAAAAATGTTCTTTCTTTTCCTTTCTACTTCTTTTTTTCTTCTTCTTCTTCTTAATAAAGCAGAGATTACACCTTGCTGATTTTAAAGTGTCCCAGCCTCCATTCTGGCTCTTCTGCATACAACATATCTTTGCACATGAATGGATGGCTTTTGGTCTTGTAATTGCTTTAGTTGCACAGGTAAGTGTGACCCGGCATAACATACTGCAGATTGCAATTCTGACATGGTTTTTGGGTTACTTGGTCTCTTAAAAAGATACAGCTCACTTCACCTCTGACTATTAACCTGAGTCTCATCTATAGGTAACAGTTTCTTATTTATTGTGCCGTTACTGGTGCTCGTTAAAACCACTCCGTGAAGAACCCGTGAAAGAAAAAAGGCGTTTCTTCACCCAGGGAAACCCAAACCCCTTCCACTTACCCACTGTGCTGAAAACCTCCTTCATCATAAATTGGTTTAGTTGGATAACCAGTGTGTGTGATAAACAGCCCTGTGACAACGTGGTCTTTCTCTGCATGGAAGAGACTGGGAAGGGAATCAGCAAAATGCCCAAGCTCCTAGTGGATCAGATTTTGCTCCTAAAACCACTAAAGATTTCTGTTTCAAACCAAAGCCGGGGTCACAAACAGGGCAGTTGAAATCAAGTTGCTTATGCAACATGCTTTTATTCAAGGCATTGTCATTTCAGTTCCCTGTTTCTTTATGCTCCACAGAGATACAGCCAGATGGAGTGTGAAACCCACCAAAAGCCAGAGGAGAGGTGATCACTTCTGAAGGTGCTCTGCCCTTCTGGTTTGTTTCTGCCTCCTGCTCCTCACAAATTGCCTCTGCACAAGGCTAGTCAGAAGGAATTTCATTCTCCTGCAACAGCTGTTTTTGAAGTGACCTCATGAAAAGCGACCACAGTGCCAAAATAAGTTACTCTGATGATCACTATCAGAAATATAGAGTAAACTATCCTTTTTTGTTACTCTTTCACTCTCTTTGCCCTTTCTCAGTCCCTCCCTAAAGTTAGCAAAGCAGTTGCCTTCCTGAAAATCTTTGGCCCAACTTGTGCAAACTCACAGCCTGGACTGAACTCTCTGGGGCTGATGTCTGAAGTGACAGGGGACACTCCACTTGCTCAGACATCAATACTCTGAGGTCAGTTGTTAGAACATCCCCAAAATATTAAGCAGACGATGGCTTTCTCACTGGCTGGGATTGAGACTCATGCTGGCTTTTCTTGCAGCACCAAGTATAGACATAATTTTAACCTTTTACCAGGTTGTTGCCCACATTCCTTGACCAGCAACTGTCATCTGCAGCCTCTAGAAGATCCAAAAAAACAAGAGCAGTACCTTGGGAAATTCATGTTGATTTTTGTGGAAAGAATGGAGCAACATCACTAGAAAGCAACAGGAAAAATCCAGCAACAAGACCTGGCAATGTGAAAGGGATGCAATTTGAACCCAGTTACCAAAAAACCTGTATTCATCCTTCCCTCAAAACAAGTGAGCCAGCAGGAGAACCAGATGGGAGGAGGCAGAGACAGGCTGCAAGGCTGAAGGATGAGCAGCTCTCCCAGTCAGTGTTGGATAAGTTGATTACACTGGGACTGGAAAAAGGACCCTTCCACCTCATATTCTGCATCTCATAATGGCCAGTGATGGATGCACAGGGGAGAATATATATGGCAATACCCTGAATGACCTCCCATCCACTGCCTGTTTGCATCTCAGGAGCTTCATGACCCACTTCGGTTCCCCACGTGTTTCTTCTTCCTCCAGGAACTTGTCCAAATGTCTGTGCGCATCCTCTGGTAGAAAAGGGAAGTGGTTCCTGGCAGGTGGGAGGTGGCAGTGATATTATTAAAGGGAGGTAACCTGCCAAGTCTCATCCTTCAGCGTTGGGATGGAGGGCAAAGAGATAAAGGAGTAAATTACAGCATAGCATCAAGCTGCTCTTACCAATGACTCTCCTTCCTTCCATCACTCCCCTTTAAAAAAAAAAAGAAAAAGAAAGAAAAAAGGGTGGAGAAAGAAAATAATCTGAGACTTAGTGTTCTGGGTGCTGACCAGAAAGCAGAGGACAGTTTATTTGCATCTGGCAGAACATGAAGATGATTATTTTCAGGCTTATTTAAAGTTCAGAGCAACAGATCGGAGGAGTCTGATGAGGGATTTCAGCAACCCCAGTGCTTTACTACTTCTTTGTGTCCTGGAATTGCTCACAGTATTCTAAATATTTATTTACGGTGTTTATAATGTTTATAATTTTTACAAGCATTCATTGCTTTGTTCTGAAACTATCCATTATTGTCTCTTTGAATGCTGACCAGAAGTAATAAACAGCAAGTTATCAAGTTTTATGTGCACTTGCCTCAAGATTTAGCTCTTCAAATCCTTCCCCAAATGTTCAAGAGATGTGAATTTTCAGCCTGTGGGAAAGGGTTTCTGTTAGCCTCAGAAATAAATGCAGTGCTGCTGCATATTATAGACCCAGCATTACATTTCCCTGTGTCACAGGGAGATTTCAGCCAGTTTTGAACCAGACTTTGGATTCTCACTTGCATTCTGTTCCCCACACCCTCCCACACTGCTAGTAGCCCGTGTTCGACACGTCAGCTTTGTCCTCAGAGAATGAATTTCCAGAGAGCAACAAACAGGAGAATAAAACCAGGCAGTAATTTGGTCATGTCCCTACATTTGCTGCAACAAGTTTCTGCTTTGAAACCGCCCCCAGGGCCCGTGCTGTTCCAGTTACTGCCATCCCACCACGCTTGCACAGCCTGCGTTTCACAACAGTGGGCAGGTGCAGAGACGTCAGGCACCACTGTGCTGCCAGCAAATCACAGTGAAATGGAGAGTTAAAAAAAAAAAAAATTATTATCAAAACACAACAACAACAAACAAAAAACAACAACCCTCCCCCAAAAAAACCAAAACCAAAACCAACCAAACAAAACCCTAAAAACCCCAATCAAACAAAACCTCCCCAAAACCCCGAAACAAAACAAAAACAATACCAACTCCTCAAAAAAAATTTTTAAAACCCTGAGAAAAACAAACTCCTCCCAAAAATAATTTTTAAAAAAACACAACAAAACAACAAAACAAAAAAACCAAACCAAACAACGAACCAGAAAACCCCTCAAAATAATAAAATAAACCAAAACCAAAACCAACAAAAAACCCCCAACCAAACAACCAGCCAAAATCTCAAAAAAATTAATTTAAAAATATCCAAAAAATCACAAACAAATAAATAAACACCCCCCAAAAAACGACAAAACCAAAACAAAATAAAAAACAACAACAACAACCAAAAGAAACCAAAACAAAACAAAAAACCAAACCAAACCAAAAAAAAATACCCCTCAAAGACCAAAACCCAGCCAAGAATCACTGACAGTGGGAAGGAATTTCTGTGGTTCCTTTGAGGCAAATTGTGCTCATCACAGCTGAGGCACGGACCTATTGATTCCTTCTCTCTGTGTTCCTTGGGAAATGGCTTCATCCAGCTGCTTTCTGCATTTCCCTGAGAGCTCTTTTACTCTAGGGCCAAGGGGCTTTCAGGTGCCATTTTCAGGGCAATTTTACTGCAGTAAGGCAAAAAAATAAAAGGGTTGTACATTTTTATTTCCTTTTAGGGGTGGGAGGGAGGATAGGGAAGACGTGGCCTGGTGGGCACCACCTGTGGAAAGAAGGTGGTGACAGGATACACGAGATTGAGCCCTGTGAAGTGGCAAAGGTGAACAAGACTAATCCCTTCCCATCTGAGGATGGGGTCTGAGGAGGTTGTATATAGAAATACTTCTAGAAAGTACATAAATAAACAAGCAATCACTGCAGGAAGCCACCTGCTACACAGAGGGTATTCCAGAGACCTTCACAGGCCTGAAGTGGGCCCTGGGACACCGTGGGCTGCTGTTTCCAGCTTTGCATCACTGTTAATCAGTTGAGCTTTTTGGAAACTGATTTCTTAAAACCTCCCAAAGCTACGAAGGAATTTATTTTTTTCCTTCTGGGAACAGTGATAAGCATTTGCTTCCAGCTTGCAGAAAAGTCATAGCAGCATCACAAGTCTCTTTAGGAAGAAAAAAACAGCCAAGTGAAAGGGACTCAGTGAGAGCCAAGCATTTCCTAGAGGTTTCACAAAGTAATTTTTTTTCTTTTTTTCTCTCCAAGGGAAACAAAGAGGTTAACAAAGAGCTGCAGAAACAGGACTGAAACGCAGGCCCTGGGTGCTGCCTGCCCGAGCCGGGGGTGCAGGTGTTGGAGGAGGAGAGGCAGAGGAAGGGCAGCAGGGATGGACGAGGGGACATTATTCTGTGGCCCCAGCTCTGCAAGGATGGAGAAGGAGCCAGGAGAGTTCTGCTGCAGCAAAAACCAGTTCTTTCTGCTGTGCCTGGGTGTGACTGCATGACCTCCATCTCCTTGGCTCCCTTGGTAGGTAGGGGCTCTCAGATTCAGGTTTTCCTGGAGAATAACGAAATATAAGAGGAGGAAAGCCTCCCAAAAGAAACATCTGGGACAAATAAATTAATAAAGGGAGATTAATGTACTCATGAGGGAAATAGAGTTTGTTTCTAAAAGGAGGCTTTTCAAACTTTGATGATTTAATGCAGATAATTGCATAACAATGCCAGGCAAGGTAACAGACTCTCTCCTGATTTCCGCACACCTGGAAGTGCCATTTTAATGGAGAATTTCTTCCAAAACATTTTGAACTTTCTCTCAGACAGATATCATGGACACAGACACAGGGCTCAAGAGTCTCTCTGTGTTCAACAGTGACTAAAAGTCCCTGATACACGCATTTTACTCTTTAAATGTCATGTCTAGTATTCTCTGAAATTTACTGTACACATTGGGTGAATACCTCTGATTGTACATTACCTGTCTTACTGGATCAAACTCCTCCTTGAGACCACCAGTTTTTAAAAAGATGCAAAACTTTCTGTTTTCCTTCAGTTTCTATATGCTATCACTGTAAGCTCAAAAGCTAAAACAGAAATGTGGGGACTTACTTTATTTCTTTCTCTTCTTGTCTCTCTGCATGTGATAGTCTTATTTTTCTTTTATTTTTTCCTGTATTTGACTGCTTTGAGCTCTCTTTACATTGGTCCTTGCCCTTAGAGACACTTTTGTTCAGTGAATCAGCTGGTGTGAGGGGACCAGGACCAGGTGGTGGTACCTCTGTGGGACTGGATCACCACAGTGCAGGTGACACCCTCTTGCTGCAGCACCAACAGGTGACCTCAGCACGCTGGAATTTGTGGGACCAGCCACCCCAGCACAACAATTCTGTGGCTTTCCTTTCCACTGACAAATAGCCATGCACCATGAAAGATACAGCTTATTTTTTCAGCTTGGCCCATAGACTTCATGTTTTACATCAAGGCAAGAAACACTGCTCAGGACACCAAGGCAGGGTCTGCAGCCCACCTGTGGTGGTTTGCAGTGCTAGAGGTCTTCAGCATTTATAGGACAACACCTTCACTAACCTGTCATCCCTTGTTCTTTCAACAGCTGGTGCTTCCTTGTCTCCTTCTCCCTGCAGCTTCGAGTTTTTCCTTTCACTTAAGTAATGTTACAGGACCGAGGTCAGTGCCATGCTTTGTTTCATGCCAGTAGTTTGTGTAAAGGGAATGATCAGCTACTGAAGGTGTGTGGGCCAAGTGAAAGTCTCAGAACCTCTCCAACAGAAGCAATGATCCTGTAGATTATTGTATCCCAGCGTAAAGAAGGACTCTTCTCCACGGTGCTTTCTAATCAGTTATTTCCGATTTCTGTCTCTAGTGGAGGCACCAGGGGAATGAAAGCAGCCAAATATATTGTAACAAATTGAAGCAGGGCTGTCTGGGTGCTGGCAAGAGGAACTGGATAGAAAAATTCCCATTTATAAGAGTTTGCTCCTGGCTCAAGCCCTGTTCAGCAAAGAACTGATGCACGCGTGTGTTTCTGTCGCTGCTTTGCAATGCCAGCTGAAGGCCAGTGGAGTGGTAGGTGCTGCACAGAGAGAAATCAGCACTGAAATGGATAAGCTGGTCTTCCCTGGCTTTGCTTCTGCCTTTGAAACCGATGTGATGAAGACGTCATGGAGGTAGGAGAGCACTGCCTTCAAACGGCTGTGAAATGTGTCACGGCACGAGGAAAAGTTTGGTGGCGCCTGGCTGTCAGGATGCAATTCCAGTCCTGACATTCCATAGCATGTCAGCATTTCCTATCTTGCCAGAAGACTGGGCAAGTTTTGGTTCCTCTACAAATTAAGGCAGCCAGTTTTTTGGTCCCTAATCCTCAATAGGATTATTTTGGTCCCTAATCCTGTATAAATAAGATTAACCATGTTGCAATCTTTGGTCAGACACATATATATGGTTATGGAAAAATGAGTGCATGGGATATGTCTTATTAACAGACCAAAGTCTTGCATGTTTTTATTTTTAATGGAGATGAGACTTCTGTGGTCAGATTTACTAAATATGAAATGTTGAACTCTCTGGAATTAGTTCAGGTAGTAATTTTTCCTGTACCTATCTAGACAGGCTCCATTTATTACAACGAGTACAACAAAGCTGTTGTAATATTCCCAGCTCTCCGTTCACGACCCAGCTTTTATAAAACCAGGATAACGAGGTCAGCAGTGTATTTTCAATCTGTTAAAGATAGTGAAGGAATTGCAGACCTTAAGATGACAAAATGGCACAGTAAGGCACTCTGAGGCTCTCTTGTCCTTTAGAACTAATTATGACTCAGGCCCTTAATGGACCGCATGGATTTTGGCCACAAATATGTTATTCTTTCATCACTTAAATTTGTGGAAAGCCATTTACTTCGGCAAGCACCACCAGGCATTTGGTGCCTGGTGAGTCAATCTAACTGAAGCCAGAGTCCCAACATGATTGTGACATCTCTCTTGGTAGATAATGCATGTTAATGACTGCAAAGATGAGAACCCTAATTCATGCATTCCTACAGATGATGGACCAACTCTTCAATTCATCATTGTGCTGCTGATGCTGATTCTGCTATTCCAAATTGAGTTTGCGTTTTACTCATTAAAAAAAAAAAAAAAAAAAGAAGAGTTCTCTTTTATCTGTTTTTCAGGTGTTTCAATTCCATGATATATTTTAATCGTCAATTACTTATTAATAAAGGAAAATATGGTTACTTATTTCATACATCTGTTTGCATTTCATAGTGTTTATTTAATTAACTTCTTTAATAGTGGCCCCAACTCCAGTTTTGCTTTACTTCACTGAAATGAAAGTGGCTAAATACCCACTACACTTACACATGAACTGTTTTGTCTTGAAAAGATGGAAGCTGCTACAGATATCTCCCACTGATGCCAGAATCAGCTACAAAACTCAGTGAAATAATTAAAATTTGATAATGGAAGTTGTTACATAACTCCTTTGTGGTTTTGCCTCTGCCTTCTCTGTTTTCTTAGTACCACAGGCTGCAGGGAAGCTGGCGGGGTGCAGTTTGTGGCCTTTATTCACAGGTAGTCCAGTGTTCATGATTTTAGTGGCAATTACAACGATTGCTTATTTGTGAAGTGGGATTTAAGAAGAGTTCCCCCAGCTTGTGAAGCTGTTGTGCTGATTTGTCTAAGAAAGGCATTTACAAGCTAAAGGCAATCATTATAATATTAGGGACCAGAAAATGACTTCAAGGACTTTGGTGATCAGAAGCTGAAGTTTTATTTACCCACACCAATCAAGACACCAAGTGTCATGTGTAGGAGAACACTTCATATCAAAAATTCAGTGTGAGGAGAGGAAAGATGTTTCCCACTGCAAGTGGAGAAATAAAAGATGGAAGTCAAGCTCATAGAAGTCCAAAGAGACACATGTCCTTCTAATCTCTGTCTTTTAGAGGCAGTGCCCAAATCTGGCACCTAACTGTCTCCCAAAATCACTGGCTTTCGTGTCTCACTTTTCACTGCAAAGCCTGCAAAGTGTTTCAGTACAGGAATCTCTCCACACATCGCTAAGATGCAGATGGATTGGTGGGTTTTGGCATCCTGCCATGTGGTTATCACCTGCTTGGATCTTTCTCTGCCTGCCGTCTTTCACCTTTATGCTATTATATGTTTCTCACAGTAGAAATTTTGACAGGAAAATACTTTGCTGAAGTTATAGGTGGGTTTTCAGCTACTATAAACTGCTCTTTATTGGGATTGTTGGAACAATTGCCATATGGCAATTGTTGACTGCTGAAGGTCTGTGCTCCAGTACATGAGACCACATCAGAACACAATTTTCCTTACTCATCTGATCCAGGAGATGCAAGTGGAAATCTCTTCTCTACAATAAAAGGGTATTTGTGAGTCTTCTACTCCCATCAGCAAAATACTTGGTACAAGCTTAACCCAATGTTTGTGATCAGTGTAATTGCAGCTGCTTGAGTGATGTGCTGAATCAGTTCCTTCCTTCTTCTTCCAGCCCATCTTTCCCTTTGAAATGCAAACACTATCACAGATTAAACTGCAGTAATGCAGATAGGCTTGTCAGATTTAATGAGCACAAGTCATGCAAATGCTTTTGCAGTATTTGCCCTGATCTGGAGCTGATTTGGCTCCTCTGGTTGCAGAGCAATGTTAATTTCTAGGAATCCCCTGCTAGAACTGTCCCTGTTCCACGGGGCAGCAGCTGCTCCCAGCTCCTCATGTCAGGCATCATACATGTTATGCAGGATGAGGGTGCAGTTTGTCAGAGCAGGAGGACAGGCTCCCCCAAAGCCACTCTGCAGAATCCTACCCCCAGGGACAATTAGATGACCTGAGTGGAGATATGGCAACGCTCTCCTCAACCACGTCCCTGCACTTATTTCCGATATTTCGATATTTTGATGAGTGGAGATTAAATGCAAGCTCCACAGCCGGTGCATATTACTTCTAGCAGACTCCTTCTTCAAGAAGGAATGGTTCAGGTGAAGGTCTGCATGAAAGGAAATTGATTAACGTTTTCCAAAATTTCCCAGTCTCTCCTGTCTCTTGTGCTTTCCTGACGTCCTGACCTTAATTATAACTGTTTCTTTTCACTTTTTATTTTGTTCTTCATGTTGTGGCTCAGCAAAGCCTGGGTGAAAGCTGATTATTAAACTACGCCATTCTCAGTGAAAAGGAGTGTTATGCTAAACTAACAAGGGGCAATACTATGTCTTATTTTTAACCCTCATTAAATTTGATCATCAGCTATCCAATATTCCCAGAAAATTACACATCACTTTGTACAGTAAAAAACCCCCACAATCAACCCCCTGTGTCTTTCCCACACATTCAAAGTTCAGGTAATTCAAATAACTATCTTCTTATGATCAGCCCTGAAGGACAGTGATTGTGTGCACAGGCACAATTTCATCTTGCAAAGCACTGCTATGGAAAACCAAGACAGCATAGTTTAGTTAATTTGGTGGGTCCTAGTTTAATGTCACAATCACCTGTTTCATTAAGCTTAGTTCAGCTTATTTTTCTTTCTATTTGGATGTGTATTTCATGGCATATACTATGATGTAAAAATCAGAAGAAATGGACATACACTCTAGAAGAATAAAATCGACGCAAAGTTCCTAATATACTGGGTAGGTAAAACGCAGTTTTAAGTTTCTTAGGATGCTAGACAGGTGCAGGCCAGGAACTGCTCTAAATAAAATACTCATTGCTCCCTATAAGGCTGCATAAGAAATATGAACAAGAAACAAATATCTGTCAAATTAATGGGTAGTGATTTAGGTACATGTTGTTGCTACAGTGCTTGGGACTTCCAGTCTCTCTAGTAAAAAGCTTAATACTTTGCTGATGAAGGCGGTATTTTTACATTTGTTTTAGCAGACAAACCTGTTTCAAATACTTTTTTAGCCTACTATGAAGACGAATGAGCTTCTGTTTTTTTCACCTTGCAGCTTTGAAAGAGAGAGGAGACCAGCGGTTTTCAGGATGACAGCCAGGAGTTTACATTTTGTAGGCTGGATGGATAAATATGGGAATATTTCATCCTGATACCTCCAAATTAGCTGGATTTGCCCTAACTTTCATTTATGAAATTAGATTCTTGTTTGCCTACTAACACACTCAAATCAACACTTTGAGGAGCCTAGCATAGCAAAACCTTTAATTAAAAAAATGAGGTGGATACAACAGGACTTGAAGAAATTGGATATTCTAGGAACATCTTTTTGTGAGTGATCATCACAATCTAGATAAGGTAGTAAGAATACTGTAAAAAACAGCTTCAAACTTTTCCAAATCTGTACTGAACTCCTTACAGAAGGCTCATTAATGACCCAATTTGTATTTTTGGCAAAATCATGCTGAAAGAAAAAGATCACTTTTACTTGTAGCAGAAATGTTAATTTAAGGATTTGTAAGCTTTTTCCTTCTCAGCATCTTGATCTGAGAAACTGTTTTGACTCAATAATGGAAAGCAAGATGTTCTGTTCCAAATCAATGTTTCTAAACGCTAAAAAATATTTTATTGCATCTGTTTCTTTTTTATTTTTTTTTCCTTTCAGTTAAAAATGCTTGCCTTTTTTTGGAAGTAGCTGGATTTCAGTGCTTCCTTTTGGAAATTTCAGGTGTCTTTCCTTTGTTTGTTTTTTTTTGTTGTTTGTTTGTTTGTTTGGTTTGGTTCGCTTTGGTTTTGGTTTTTTTTGGGGGGGCGTTGTTTGTTTTTTTGTTTTTTTCCAGATTCCTCTCAAAGCTTTTTGTCTAGTCTGAGAGCAGTTTAGCCCCTCAGTGATGCTGCTGAGGGAAGCGTGGATGGCTGCATTTCATTTCAGGGTGACTTTCCTCACTGGCATCCGACTGACTCAACCTGTGGTCTCAGCACATGCTGAGCTGTGTTTTATTGTTTTGCAATAAAGGGCCATGGCTATTTCTGGAAGTCAGGGAAATCCCTCTCAAGCTAAGTAAAACTTTGGTGTTGGTCCACACCCAGTATCACTCGCACGTTTACCAATTGGACCACAGTCCTGTGGCTTGTACTATACGGCTTGGGAAACCAGGCCAAGTTCCTCTCCACTGGCCTCTCTTCTTCCTTTGTGCAGCCCTGACCTGGACCCCTTTCCTGAGTGTTCCTACCCTTCGTGGAAAATCCCTGCCCAGGACACTGGCTGCTTTCCTGGTGCTGGAGGATGCACGGATGTGCTGAGATGGGGCTGTGCTGTCACACTCAGCTCCTGGCACACAGTCAGGGATGTGTTTGCTTCTCCCCGACGAAGTGAGGAATGTTTTTGATTTTTAATTGTTTGTTTGTTTTCTGTGTTGTTTTGTTTGGTTTTTTTTTCTCTCACACATAGTAGTCTGCCTCCTTGGTTTAATCAAAAAGCAGGAAAACACTCACTGATTTTGTGCCAACAGAAGGTGCTATCTGCTAGGGGGATGGCAGAAAAGCAGAGAAATTAATAATTACACCTCTGCCTAGTCACCTGTCAGCCCTCAAACATTTGTGCCTCAGGATTTTCCTACTCAGAGATTATTCCTGTGTGTTGCAAGCCCTCGACTGGTTGCTCTCCAAGGGGAATGCTCCCTTGCCAAGCTACTGGCAGGGAATTGACAATTCGTTCATCTCCCTCTGCAACTGTCCACCCCAGTCACTTTTGTTTACACCCCTACTGCTGTGGAGGGATTCCACCTTAACTGTTTCCATAGAAATATCTTTGAAAACCTCAAGATTATGCCCCTAAGTAGCCAAGGGGTAAGGACAAGTCTCACAGTAAGGATTTATTTTAGTGGCATGGAGGAGCACATTGTTCAAGATAATGTCATTTTTAACTGGCAGAGACAACACAGATATTGATAAATATGTATAACCAGTATGTGCTGGTCCACCTTCTTTAGTGGACTAAAAAGTCCGTGAATGACACAAAGAATCAAGGGAAGAAGAACAGGGTACCCAGATGAAATTTCTTCTTCTGTTGCCATGTCTCCAGCTTTTTTTTTTCTCCCTTCCCTTCACCTTCACTTTCCTCTTTCCCTTCCCCTTCCCTAATAAAAATGGAATTTTCTTCAGTGGGATGTTTAGAACAGGAAAACAGACTGATGACTTTGAATTGCCCCGATAAGAACTTCTCCATCTCCTGCTATTCATGCACTGCTGGCATTTTAGTGGTCAATAACCACGTCTTTCTCTCCCTTCCCCTCACTACAGCTCAAAATGTCATTTTTGTTTCAGGTTTTACATCATATCCTCCAATTGCAGTGTTTTTTAAACTCTTTGTCCTTCTGTATCTTCTGATGAACTTTGAGGGCTCTTCGCCATTTACACTGATCTGTTTTTACTGCCTGAGGTTATAAACACAATTCACTTTCCAGGTAAAAATGGATTATTATTTTATGTGGTACACTGAAATGTGATGCACAGAGAAAGTTCACCCAGCAGATGAACTTCAGGTGTACCCACAAGTGTCTTTCCAAGTCATCAGGACTTGAGTGAGTGCTTATGCTGCAGGATGCATTTTGCACAGCAGTGTCTCCAAATGAAATGGCTCCATCATGGCATATATTGTAAAAATACAGGGGAAATAAAAGAAAATCTCTATGCAAAAAATGTTTTGCAGGCTATTTACACAGCATGTGCATCAGGCCTGGAGTCAGCCTGCTTGTGCAACAGAGCTGCGAGCGAGATAAACCCCGTTAGGCCTATTCACCGTGGCATTTTGTTCTGCTTTGTTCTCTGCACAAAATACCTTCCCTGCAGGTCACTGCACGGCTGTTCCTCTCACAGCGAATATTCCTGCACAGTGGTTACGGCTCATGAGCCAGCTTGGATCTGCATCCCACAGGAGGGAATGTTTTTCATTGTTTTCTGCACTGCTGTTCTGCTCTTGATTGGAACAAGCTGCTGTCCCTGGGGTAATCCTTGGGCCACTGCCTATTGCTGTGAGTGATGTCAACACATTTTTGACTGTGTGGTTATTAGCACTCTTTCCAAACAGGTCTCAAAAAAAATTCCTTCTTGCACTACACTGTGATTTGTTTAGTAGACATTCCCTCTCCCTTGCCCCCCTTCTATTGGATGGAGCGGCTGAATTCTTTTTGCAATTTAAACAGACAAACTATGTGAATTATTGCTTGCTGACCCCAATTAAGGCTTACAGCTGCTTGGAAGAGGAGACAGTTCACTCCCTTCTCTTAAGTCAATATCAACAAGTGGACAAAGACTTGAATGGAAGTCCAGTTTTCCACTGCATTTGGAGGGTGGGTCTGGGTGGAGAGAGGCGGGAGAGACGCATATGCTGCTCCTCCTTGCACTAGTGTAAGTCCAAGGTATTGATGGAGTTGAGGGGCTGGAAATTTCACCTTGGGAATTAAGTCATCAAATAAAGAAAGAAGGATACTTTGGCCCAGCCTGTGGGAAGATTGAGGAGACCAGAGATCAGGCTCTCGTTCGTCTTTAAAGCAACCACTTCAGCCACTTCTCCCTTTGCTGAGCTTTTAGCCAGGAATAAGGCATCAATCTTCTCCACTTTGGGACATGAGCCACCCCTGCTATCAGCAGACACCTTGCAAGGGACAATTCCTGTCCTGCCATGGGTGGGGAGGTTTAATCAAGATTAAGGAACCTGCTTTCGAGTGAAAGGTGCTGTGAGAGTATAAAGTCAACCTTCACACTCCCTACTAAATCCTCCTGTTCAGAGTTAGGGAATACATCCACCTTTGTGGTCTGATTTACTGCACCAATTAGAGCTACAAGAGACTAGTCCTGTCTCCAAGTTTGCCACGCACTCCACATTCCCAGTTAGTCAGTCTTGCATATATTCATGCATAAATACCTTTATTTCTCCATATACACTTTTGTATTGATACAAAATTTTGAAAACTTTGGCAGCAAACTCCATAACTCTGCAGTAGCTGGATGATATTCTGTCACTCTTTGGGAATTTCTGATGGTGGTAGCAGTCATGTGTGCATTTTTAGAGACGTCTTTGTAGACAAGACCTCAAAAGTCACTCAGCTGGGCATCAGTTTGATTAGGTTATAGCACACGTTTGGGAATGTGATCTGAAAACAAGGAAAAGTTCTCTAGTCGCAAGTGTTTTCTGTGGAATAAATGAGATTGCATGCTGCAGCTTCAACAATATAGGGCTAATGCCAAGGTGTGAAATTATTTCAGATAAACTAGCAGCAAAAATTTGAAGCAGATGGTATAAAGCCCCAGTTCTCAAACCTGTGCCTTTGTGGTGTTCTGGTTTTACCTACCTAAGCTGGTCTGGTACAAACTTCCCTCAAGTGTGTTTATGCACACACCAATCTTACCTTCTGGTGACAGTGCGGAGGAACCATCTGAAAAGATTTTACATGCTTTGGAGGAATGCTTTGCAAATGAGAAAAATAAGTCTCCAGCTGAAGTGGGGTTTGAGCTCTGACTAGATGACTTTTCTGCATGTACCACCAGACCACCAGGAAGCTCACCATATCTGCCTGCCCCTAGCTAGCAAGGGCAGGTCTCCTACAAGCCAGATTGTAGTTTGCAGTTGGAGGAAGAATGGATATTGTTAGGGAGAAGGACAAAGAAAATGAAAGAAATCATAAATTAGTCACATGTTACCTTTTGAAATGGTTGGAGAATTGAGGAATCATAAATTACAGACAATTCTGGATAGATTAATTTATAGTTGCTCCCCCTCTCAGATGTGTGACTGACAGAGAGCAGATGTCCAGCTCTACTCTTATGAATCTTTCAGCTAATTTCAAAGTCTGAGTGCAAAACAAGGAACTTCTGCTGACAAAAGCTCTGCTGCTTTGAATGTTCTGAACATGCATCAGATGATGGTGGTTTTGAACAACCAAATGGGATTTTGGTTAAAGTCAGCAAAAACCACTCGGATTTAATCACGCTGGCACATGTGAAATAAAATAACTGCCAGTGTAACTTTTGGTGTTAACCAAAAATCCATCCCCAAACAGGAGATCAGGGGGAGATTAAGAGTCCTGTTGTACATGGCAAATTGTCATTGTCACATTTGGTGAGGGTGTTTAGACTAAAACCCTGCTAGGTGTGGCTGCCTGTGACAGGGTGGCACGGTTGTGTTGTTGTGTTGTCATATTCCTGGCGTGGCAGCAGTTTTCCAAACATAAATGGAGAAATGTCTACCTGGTAAAGGTGGAAATGATGTAATGGGTTGGTGTAAATAGCCATTCTTTTCACAACTAACAGCAAAGTGTCTCTCTGCCTGTCTGTCTACCTACCATTTCTTATAAAAGTATGGCAGAATAAAAGTAAGGTAGAGAGTTTACATTTTTTTTATGCCTTCTTGCAACCTTGTAAAGTGAAATTCATTTTCCTGTAAAACTACTGTGAGTCATTCAGATTATACTTTTCATGTCATTCTTATAGTAGTTTTGTCCAAAAAGAGGTATTCTTTTGTTTCCATCTGTAAATATATCATGAAGGATTAAGAACAGTTTGAAGTTAGCCACAGACGTGGCTGGCAAACGTAATTCTGTAAGATATTATGCTTAATATTTATGGATCTTTTTCAAGAAATTGTGTAAGAAAGTAGGAATTGTATGTGGGCTTCAGCTGAGATAGAATCTGGCCTTTTGGAGGAAAATCAGTGTTTAGAATCCGGTTTTGTTTCAGTTTATTTCCGCTAAATTTTATTGTAAGTTATCAGTCATAAATTTCACAATTTCTACGGTGCTGCTTAGCAAGTTGCCTTCTTACAGGTTTCAATTCCAGAGATGGCAAAGATATGGAAAATAAAACCTTTGCTCTGTGTTATGCACACATAGAGAATTCTGCTTCTAGAGAAATCAGGAGTATTATTTTGCAACTTTCCTTATCTCTGATATTGCAAGATTTCATTCATTTGCCACATGGCCTCTTATTTTTGCAGTTTTCCAAGTTGCTTTTAATTTCTCTACTGAAGTAAAGTACATTCAGCCATCCAAAGCATATGGGATGAGCCTTTGCACTGAACTTCATTAATTTTTCCAGTATTTCAGTGCAAGTATTGCTTTTTTGATGAGTGTGGCTTTCAACATTTTCTTCTGTTTGCTCAGATCTGCATAAAAATTATTTACTAACATTTCACCCAACTCAAAGTGACACCTGAATCCATTAATAGGGACCTAAATTTTTGTACTTATGAAGTAAAAACTGGTTTCTAAAGAAATTCACGAGGGCATTTTGATATCGGGCAGGGTCTTTGTGTTATTTGATATCGCTTTTACTTCCTTATTATAAATTTGTTAGTAGATACTGTCTTTAAATTTTAATTTTCACCTATAAATCTTAGCTATGTTACATCTGGAAGATTATTTAATTTTTTTAATAGTATGGAAAGAATTGTTTCTGTAGATTTGGAAAGATTTTGCACAAATTTCCCTGTAGATTTTTTTCATGTTTGAGAAGATGTTTGAGTTAGAAGTCTCCATTAATTTCTTTGTTAAAGTCTTTGGAATAAAAGGGAAGGGGTAGGGTTCTAAAAGTTATTGTAGGTACACAGTTATGTTTTTGTTTGGCATGGATTAAGTGCAGTTGGGAACTGATTAATAGCTTTAGGGGATTGGTATAACCTTGAGTCTGAAATTAAGTTAGAGGGATGGAGTAAAAACACGTGGATTAGTGCAGGCAATGAAGACAAACTTGGATTAGATTTAATGTCAGTAAATTCTACATAAATTTTTTCCAGGACAACTTGTATCCTTCTAGAAAACTGTTTAGTGAAAGGCTCAGTGTTGAAGCACAACAAGGCATACACAACTCTGATTTGAAGTGCATACTTTCCCCTCACTGATTTCACACACAAAAATCATTATGAGTACATTAATTTTTCCAGCTATAGAGTTTCATCAGCTTTTACAGAATAAGGACGACTTTGTAAACAATCCACTGTTTCTCTTGGATAGTGCTCAAATACTTCATATAGTCATTGAAAAATAGGTCTGGATAGCACTTCTAGACGTAAAGTAGTCCAACACCTACGTCAAAGTCAAATCGTCCATAACTATGTCATTTCAGAATGTTATTTGTTTAATCTGGGTTTTTAAGACCTCAGAGGATGGAGATTACATACATTACCTTTGAGATGCATTCTCCTTGTTTCCTGAAAGAGGATCCTCATGTACTCTTTCTCATAACTCCTTCTTTTAACTTCTTTTTTCAGAAGTTTAAACCATGCCAGCTTTTGAATCTTTCCCTGTAGGTTTATTTTTCTGGTTGTGATTTTCTTTCCCCCCCATTCCATTGCCCTCTTCTGCATTTTTAACACTTAGCATACATATTGTTTGAAACACATGCTAGTTAGGTATGTGCTGGGTAAAACAGAGGGCATGTTACTTTCCGTGTCTTGTGGACTTGTACTCAAATATCTCAGTGCCTTTTTTTACCCAAAGCTGTGACAATTCTGGTTTGTGTCCAGCATTTTAAATCAGCCAGCCTTGGTGTGTAGCTGAAGAGCTGCTGCTGTGCCAGTTTGCTCCCCATTTTGCCCTGCTGATTGTCCCTGTCTGAGGAAAGAGTACCACACTTGCACTCATTGGACCATTGTCTGTGCTGTTTTTCAAGGTTGTTTCCTTTCCCTCCTGTTTTGTCACCTTCAGATTTTATAAACATCGTACTCTTCCACCTTCATTGTTTCTGGAGACATTGGACAGGATCAAGGATGAGGTGGCCACCTGAATAAAGTTTTCTCATGTTTCCAACCATTCTGACTATGAACTGTGCCTAATGGATGTCTGAGAGCTTTTTCCAAGCTATTTCACCCCATTCCACCATTCATGTTTCAGTCCTGGAGAACATCAAAAATAATCTCATGAAACAATGTCAGTAGCATTCTTTGGGTACAAGACACTTCATAACCATTATTTCTCCTCAATGCACCAATGCCATTATTTAATCATCAAAAGAAATTTGATTACCTACAACGATTTCTGCTTGACAAACCCATGTTTGCTATTTACTCATTTCCTTCGTTTCTTCCAGGCACTTATTGTACGTTACTCCATTATTTGTCACAGTATTATGTTTTTTGAGCTTGGAATTTAATCTAGCGGACCTTTCATCTAAGAAAATCCTTTTTTAGACCCTCCTGACTGTTTTGAGATGAGATTTGTATGTTCTACTTCCAGTCCTTTTTCTCTTTGTTGATGAGAAAAAAGTAAGGAATGATGAGCTGGATGTTCTTGCACCCTGAGTGAAGTGGTTGAAAGACCCTGGAAGGCAGCATGGATCAAGCACTTCAAAAATATAAAGTTTAAGAGTCTGAGGTAGCTCCAGTCAAAGGCTGAGCAGCACCAGGGTTGTACCCAGGTGGTGGAATAATGTTATCCGTATAGTTTAAATGTGTGAACAGCCCCCTCCATATTTTTAGTCCAGACCAGCTTCCAAAACATTTGCAGATCTGCTTATAGAATTATCTGAAGCCAATCAACAGCTTCCAAAGGGTCTGCCCTATTTTGGAAGATATGGGAGTTTAATATAATACTTGTCAAATGACATGAGATAATCCAGAAAATAAGATCTTACACACTCTAGTTTTCTTGTGGAAAAGAAACATTTCTGTCTTGGAAAGAAATTTATTAGCCCATTATGTCTGAGGCCTTTCCCTAACAAAGATTTTAACTCTTCGTGCTGATATGGTGTTAGGCAGCTGCTGAGATCCAATTTATCATGAAACATTATGCAGAAAAGATATTAATTAAGGACTTCTGTCTCTGCCTAATCTGTGAAAGTTTCCACTCATTCCTTTTAATTGGGCAGAAAAAACCTAGAAGAGCTCCTCTCCCAGTGCTTTGTCTGCACTAAGACCCAAACAAAAACACCTACAGTTTTTCAATACAAAAATTACCTTGCCACAAGATGAAATTTTCAGTGGTAAATGTGCATGTGTGCTAAGGTAAGGAAGCAGGTAAACTGGATGTTCTTTTAGAACATAGAACTGGATGTTCAGTAAAACCAAATCAAAAAATGCAAACCATCAAGAACCTAAATACCTATTGAAATAAAAATACAAAAAGTTAAAAATATAGACAATAGATTTTGGATAATATCTCTCCCTCTGTTGTAAAATCAAAGTGATCTACCTTAATTATTTTTCTTCTTTTTAATTCAATAGTCAATTATTTTTAGTAAATAAATGTTATTGAAATGGAATAGAAATTGTTTGTATCTTGCATTAAAAAATTCATGGATAAATTTTTATTTTGGGGGATTGCATTTAATTATTTTTGTCCCAAGCCGGAAAAAATAAAATGAAAGTATCTCTGCACCAGTCATTTTACTCCGACTTCAGATGTGGCAACAAAATTTTCTAGTCCACCTGAAAAAAAAAAGGAAATTATGAGGAAGTGAACACGATTCAATAGCCAAGCACAGGAAAATAAAGTTCACCCACTTTACTACAGGCATTGCTATAACAAATAGAGATTTCTTTAGGCAAAGGACATGGTAAATGCCATTGGACCAGCCAGATCTTTCTGCTAGTAGAAGTTCGTTTCTGCTTCTAAGAAGTTATATTTCTGAAGAACACGAAATAATTACATTATGCCAAGGAGAAGACAACTGCCTTTCTCAGTTTGAGTGAAACAATGGCAGCTTAAAAGCAAGTTTCCATGAATGCTCTAACGAGGATCCATCACACATGTACCACAGATTTGATTTTCATGAAAATCTCTGGGAAAATTGCATTCCTGAAATTAAGTGTGCTAGTCCAGGTTTGATATCTGAGCAGGTAATTGGCAACCATCTGAGACCAAACAGAAGATCATATGAAACCAGTATGCATTGCCTTATTTAAATACAAGGAGGAAAAAAATAGTTTTGAAACAAGATGTTTGTGTTTTATGATCCTAAGCCCACCAGGCAGTTCTGCCTATCTTTAAATTCATGCTCAAAAAGATCCCATTTTTATGCGATGTTTTTCATACTTAGAATTAAGTTGAAGTTTCAGTACTTGGATGGAATGAGGTCTGTTTTCATAATTTTTTTCTTTTGTATGCTTCTTTTTCTCCTGGTCGGTCCTTTTAAAAATACACTGAAGTTGGTCCCAGCAGTTCCTCAGCTGAAGGGAAGTCCTTGAAGCTAAGTATTCCTAATAATTAGGGAGGTATTCCCATTTCTTGCACAACATGTGACTGTTTGGGTAGCTGAGTGGATCAGGGAAATATCACGTTCTGAGCTCTATGACTTTCTTCCTTTGTGTTTCCTTCAGCTGAAACGAAGCACTCTCTGTGTGTTTTAGGGTTAAAGGACTTCAGCTGTTTGTAGACTGTGAGGAACAGCTCTAGCAAAAGCAGAATGGTGACATGCTGGCAGTGAGAAAACACAGAGCTATTGCTATGTGAAATAATAAATATTCCTAATGTTTATTGGCTGCAAATGATGCATATAAATGATAACTGCTTAATCCTGTCTCTGTCATGGGAGCTGCAAAAAAAGCAAGACTAGATTTAATTGCTTGTGCATTCCTCACCAGACTTTCACTTCACTTTGCAGTTCCTATGCTTTTATTTGCATGTTCTTAACCTGTCCATGGACGCAGCCTTTCACACCCTCAGTGTCCATGAAGATGAGCATGTGCATAGATCTCAAGCTGCAGGCAGGCAATTGGCAACTTAATGAGGTATTAATGAGGATTCCCTTCCCTCTGCAACTGACCAGCCTGGTAGCTTTGGTTTGCACCCTTACTGCTGTTTCCAGAGAAATATTCCTTCCCTTTCCCTTTTCCCCCCAAAAATTTAGAATCTGTATTCTCACTATTGCTTTCTACAACCCTCCGTGTAGAAGAGGAAAAAAAATAAAAATGGAAAGGGAATATTCTTCAGTGGGATGTTTAGAACAAGAGAATAATTGTTGACTTTGCATTGCCCCTGTGCTTAGGAGCACTTGAAAGCTGAAGGTGAAAACTTACAAGAATTAAAGGCACTTAAACCTGAGGAAGATAAGTCTCATAAAGGAGGAAAAAAGTACTAGTGCATACCTTAAGATGTGCAAAAGGAAAAGGAATAATCATAATATAGCAATTGAATGGGATGCTTTCAGTGATTTTTAACTCAGGATAAAACAATTGAAATATTTTACCTGTAAAATAGTTAATGTTATGAATTAATAGAGCTGTGCATGTATTATGTGTATATGTACACATATAAGTATATATAAACACACCGACAAATGTTTAAATATTAATTTATGCATAAGTGTTTATTTATGTGCACAAACATTATGTGTGTGTATAAACAAAGAAAAAACACAATACAAACACAATTTAAATTCAAAAAAATATATCAGAATTCTGATACCTCCTCTTTTTTTCTTTTTTCCCTCAAATACTTTTCCATTATATTAGCATGGTCATATTGCATTTGAAATCTTTAAAATTTAGAAAGACCGTTCACATCTTCAAAATATTTTTAAGGTAAAAATTCTTCTGGGTGAAAAGTTTGTGTAGTTGTGTCTATGGCTTCAAATGCAGCATTGGGAAAATACCAATTTTTAGTGCAGCTTGCATAAATACCTGCCATTCTCTCAGTGCTATTTAATGAGCCGTGGTGACTGATTTATGAGACTGTAAAGATATGGATGAATGTTGGATTAAAATCACGGTTTTGCAAGCTCTTTGGATGGACAGCTGCAAGGAACTATGCCGGTTTCTCTCTTTTGTGCTTTGCAAGTCAGCCACACTGGTTATCTGTCACATCAGTTCACCTTAGAATGAAATCCTGTTGATATCTGTTCCCTGGGAAACCCTGGGTTGCGTTCGTCTTTGGACTCTGTTGGCTTCTGCGGTCTGGCACAGGCCACAGCACAGTTGTCAAATTCTCTGGCAGAGGGAGTAGATGATGCTTGAAAACATTTTATCTCAAGGATCATCTGCTCAAACAGCTCTTCCTCAAACACAAGTGATTCAATGTTCCTTCAGATACCCATGGCGTGCCTAATCTTCATACAAGACCCATCCTCTTGCTCTATGTCAGCTTGCTGTTTGCATCAACACGCTGAAACCATGTCTTTAAACAAAATTAAATTAAGCAAAATGTGGCCAATGTTTTTATTCAAGGCCTTGTCTTGTTCTTGTTCCACCAAAAATGTGCACTAGGACTAGGGGTATTTCACAGGAGCAAATCAAAGGGCTGCCTTCACACCAACCTAAGTTAAAGGCAAACATTCTTTGATAAGAAATGATAGCAGGAAACCAGGGTATTTCTGGATGAATGGGGTGGTACCAGGCTTCTTGCCTTCCATCTCTTGTTCCATCAGGCTGGGAGGTTGCCAATGATCTTTCAACATTCACCATGTTTATTTCCATCATGCACGGGTAACTTCCACGCTGAGATGTCCACACACACTCTGGTCTTAACTCGTTTATTTTCTGCCTTGAGAACCACTAATGAACCTTCCAAGAGTTCTGAGAAAAAGGAAAGGTATTTTGACAGTGCAATGTTTAGAATTACCGGAATGGGATGGCCATCTGCTCTTCCAAGAATCAAATTAGGTTGTGGGACCTCACTTTTTTTGACAAAGAAGAGACATAAAGAGAAATTGCTGAAACAAGATAGATGTGTGAACAGTGAGTACAGTCCCAATGGCACTAGCCATAATACAACTGCATCCATTAAAGACGTTAGATGAGAGTGAACATGTGCTTAGTTTTAGTATAATATTCTTGTTTCACTCAGAATGTGTAAGAAAAAGAACATATAACGTTATAAAATGTGTAATGTTTATAGTATCTCTGTCAGGCCTACTTATTTTGCTTTTTACTATACAGAAATTTGTATTGGATGGATGAACCATTCTGACTGTCTAGTGTTTCAGAGATGGCTCAAAAAATATTCTTTGTGTATTGCAAAGCTTTTCACTTCTGAAAGGCTGAGTGAACCCTGAAAAACAACTTTCAAGTTATTATTTAATGTACTTTTTTTACTTGCTTTAATCACACTATTACAAGGAGAGGGAAGATAGAGATTATTTCTTCCAATTTTATAAATATTTGAACTGAGATAAGCTTGGTTTCCAAGTCCTTCCTCAGTAGAGCTTCACATTTTATATCCCACTTTGAATTTTCACTTCAAGAGAACTATTTTAAAATACCTGCTTTATCTCATATATTGCAAATGGTGCCAGAGATATTATGTGTATTTACTGAGACTGAAGATACAGTCTTGATGGTCTGGAATGTTTCAAAATTCTGCATGCCTGAAAAGAAAATGTCTTCTCTAATTAACACAAAAAGAAACCACTAAAGCTATACCATGATTTAATTTTATGAAATATATTCTCAGAAGAGGTGTTTTTGTATGTCTAGATAGAAAAAGGTCATCCCTCGAGTTTCCTGCCAAATTCCATTGAGATGCATATTTCCAAGGATGCCATGCAATCTGTTTCTTAGGGTTTTGTGGAGAAGGTACGGAAGTTTCCTCCTATTTTGGTACACTTGACCACTCTGAAAAGCAGCTCCATAAGGAAAGGTCAGTGTTGGTCATCATTTGGTCATTTTCCACATGTGGTCACCATGCAGATAAAGCTACACAGGGTTCATAACTGCTCTGGTTTCCAAGCCAGCAACCCAAGTCTTTTCTAGCTCCAGAAGAATAGTTTCAATAATGAAAATGGGCAGAAACATCAGTGAGACTCAGCATCCAACATATTTTGGCTAAGGGGAGGGGCAGCTTTGCTGTGATCTGCTCTTCTTCCTGCCACACTGATTTTTGCAAGTCCCCTGTTCCTCCAGATTTCTGTAATGTTGTCTGTTGCGGGTAGGTAAAATGACACAAAATGAAGGCCTGGTTATCCTTGTAAAATCATGGCTTGCTCCTGTTACTTTAGCTAAGTAGAAAAGGACTCTGGGAATGACTCAGCTGAAATAGAGGTAGAAAAACAAGTTATATGACCATCCTGTGTTCACATCGTGGTTTATGGTGGTTGGTTGAATGACGTTTGTTGCGTTTCAAAGGTATGTAACTGATAAAGGCCTAATTGCTTAGAAAGGCCTGGTTTTTTTGCAATAAACACATTCCCTTTTGCACCTGGCGGGGGATACGTCGCTCTGCATGGTTACAGTTGTCTCTGCAGTCTCCTAGGGCCTCAGCCAGGAGAACATTATTTTGGGAGGCCGGTGAGAGCAGATGCTGCAGTTTCAGATCATTGCAACAGGTATTTCTCTCTCTTCCTTGAGAGGCCTCTTGCACAGGAGGTTTGGGATGGAAGCTTCTGGGCTCTACAAAGCAGGTAAGCTGTTCATGAGTGTGTCTTCACCAGTTCTTGCAGTGTAACGTTAGAGAAGCAACTCTCAATTAAACAACACCGTGGAAACTGAGGCATTAAAACCAAGATCTGACTGCAATGAACAAAATGACCCTGTTTTGCTCTGTTTTCACCTGAAGGATATTGCGTACCCACACCCTCAGATGCATTAAATCTGGGGCTTCAAATCTCTTCTGCTGTTGCCATCTGGGAGAGAAAGAACTAAAGTCTAGAAGTCAAAGGAGATCTCGAGGATGGAAGTTCTGAAACCACTGTAGCTGATGTCCCTTTGAAGGCCAGCGGCACTGGACGACAAGCGGTCGTGGGTTTTGTGAATTAAAATGGTCTCTTGTTGCTTCTCACGGAGCATGATTCCAGGTGGCACAGGGGTTTCAGTGTCTCGTTGAAGCTCTGTTAGGGTTGAGTTCAATCTTAACTCCGAAATCAGCAACATGAGGAAAAGCAATGATAGTGTCTGCTGGAACACTCATTGTTACTATCATTAAATATAGATATAAAGCTCAGAGACAGGCTCAAAAAAGGTTTAGAGGTTTCAAACATATGGCATTAGAATTGGTAAGCAGGATTATAACTGTTTTTCAATCATACTTTCTCATGCTCACAAACGTACTCAATTCGGTACTCAGTCGTGTCGTGGTAAGAAAAAGAAGGAAGATCAATCCTTCTTCCTTATATCTTGTCTTATCTTATTTGTTACTAGCCTGGCAAAAATTATAGATTCCCCAGAGAGAACGCATGTGACAATATTTGATAAAATATTGTTATATTTTTAAACAACAACCACCAAATAATTTATGGAGGGAAACAAACAAACAGAAAAGGAAAAAAGAAAAATGGATAGAAGCTTTGTATTAAATATATCACTTTTCCTTGACTTTGCTTTCTGCTCTGTTCCTTGTTTACAAGTGCTAATAATAAGTATGGCAAGGAAATAAATATTTAACAGAAAACAGATGTTTCTGATTAATGTTGTTAGATAAAAACAACAACAAAAAAAATAAAAGTAAAATAACTCCTTCAATAACTTTCAGGTTACAAGAACTTCTGGTGAGAGAATTAAAGTGTGGAGATCCATGTGACTTCCTCGGGTTGACAGACTCTCATAATCAGAGGATCTTTCCACACAGCCAAATCCAACACAGCCAAAAAATTAAATGGGAAAGTGATGTGTGGAATTTTAACAGGGACTGATGGAACCTGGAACAGATTGACTCCTGACAGAGCTGAGGTATGGTGGGTAACCCATGTGAACATGTGTTCCCAGAGCGATGCTGTAATCAAGGCAGCAAATATGGTCTTTGCATCCAAGAGGGGTGGGGAGGTGGGATTAGGACTGTAAAACAAGAGTAACACCAGAGTATTGTTCCTAATCCTACAGCCCAGTGGATTTCGGAAAATCTGAGTAGGTGCAGGAAGGAGTTTCAGGAACTATTTGAGGCTGGGAAAAATTTGAATTACAGCGAAAAACATTAAGGAGCTAAATCTACTTCCTTCATCCAGAAACATGAAGAGCTGACGTAATTATAACATGCAAGTACCTACATGGGGAAGAGATTTCCAACACAAAATGGTCCTAAACCAGTAAATGGCAGAATGCAAGGTAACACTTGTAAGCTGAAGCTAGCCAGAATTAGAAAAGTAATACAGGGAATTTTTTTTGGTTTGGTTTGGTTTTGTATGTGTTTTATCGTTGGATTTTTTTTTGTTTGTTTGGTTTAGGTTTTTTTATTTTTTGTTGGTTTGGTTTTTTTTTTTGGAGAGCATAATTAACTATTAAAATAACTTACCTTAGAGGCACGGGGAATTCTCCAATCTTTAAATCAAGATCAGTATCTTTTAAAATAAGATGCAGTATAAAATACGATACAGTATAGCTCACATAGAAGTTAAATGCCTCATGCAGAAATGGCTGGGTGAGGCTCTTGGCAAGGCAAGAGGATCCTGGAGATATCTTTGGAGCTTGCTAAAAATTTTAATGTCTGCACGCAGTCAGCATATATATCCTACAGTATAGTACGTATTTCTAAGAAGCTGATGATTGGGTTTTTCTCTTTATAGGGTACTAATACAAACCTAAGAGCATTTTGAAAGCATCAGCCCTTGGATCACATTCTAAATAAATGTTGTGCTTAGTTTGAACATCTGGAGTTCAACTTGAGCTTGAAAAGAATTGCTAAAGGCAAGTTAATGTAGTTAACCTAGGCTTAGTTAACCTAGGAGGAGCCTCAGGAGACACTTCTCTGAGTTACCTGAACACACAGGGATCAAAAGGACCAATTCCTGGTTCTTTCTGCTGTGGATATGGGACAGAATTGAGGAGAACTGCCTAAGTGTACTTGTGCAGTATCCATTTTGTCTGCATCCAAGTGTTCCCTCTCAAACGTCGCTTTCCTTACTGTATAACTCTTCAGAGAGTTATACTGTCACTGATGAACATTTGAGACACGTCTTGAGGTCCAGAATGAGAAAAGTGCAGGGAGCAGAGGAGCTACTGCGGGGCAGCACCTCACCTTGACAACCTGCTTATGAGAAACTGTGTAAATGGGAAGGGAAATTCTGTCACACCAGGCAAAGAAGTAATAAAACAGCAAGCTCTTTCACAGAGCAGTGTTATTTCTAAAGTTGACGGGTTTTGGCATTGACTGGAGAGGTGGTGGTGCTCATAATTTAAAGAAGGATGCTGACACAGGCATTCTCAGGGGCTGGAAGCCTATTTGGTCCTGCAGACAGATGTGAGTGAAGCAGAAGGGAGGTAGGAGGGTTTTCTCCTGTTTTCTCTTGAGGAGGTAGTGAATTTTTGTCATCTTCTTTGATCTCTGCATTTGATAGTCACTATGTCAGCGTCTGCTGCCAAATTCACAAAGAACAGATTTTTTGTGACCCAGCAAGAAAGGAAGGCTTATGCCTGATCCTTTTGTGGCTCACTTTACACTTCCAGCTACGAAAACAAATGCTGTGTTTATTTGAAAACCAGGCTCTAGGCAACAGTGCTAACCAGTGCTGACAGAACACGGTGTTTCTATTTCTTGTGGATTTGTATACATGTGAGGTTTGCACACCTGTGGGCCCCAAGATCTGTTTCAGTGGTGTTCGTGTTACCATGTGGCTCCCAGCAGTGTCAGCCTGCCAGCCCTGGGAGAAAGAGCAGCAGGCTCATCAGGAAACTGTGCTGGCACTGGTTGATGGCATCTGCTTTCAGGACAAGAACAACTGGATTCTGAGCAAGTCAGGTCAAAGGAAAAGTGAAGTAGCTTAATTCTTGCTTATTAAATTGGACTGGATTACGAGCAGGTTTTTTTGGTTTTTTTTTTTTTTTTTGAGGCTTGCCATGACAGCCTGTCAAGATTTTGGGAGGCAGATGAGCAGAAAGACATGCACACATCCAGCTATCCTGTGGGTGCCAGCCTGTGCTTCTTCTCCTCTGCAGCAGGAAGCAACAGGATGGGAGCAGGTCAGTGTATAACCATATTCCCCAGCTGAGCTTTTACTGCTCATCCTGCTGAGCTCGATGAAAAGCGTACTGTCTCACACTGTTTCACAGCAGCTATTGCCTCTGCAATAATTACATTCGTGCTCTTTGCTAAATAAGTATCAGGCCTTGGTGACTCACCATTGCTGGGATCTCCTTTGACCTCTCCTCCCCTCTACTCTGCCTTCCCTTCCTCACAGCCTATAGAACTGGAAAGAAAAAAAAAATAAAGAAAAGGAGCCAGCAAGTGGTGTATGAATCCAGTCTGAGCATCCAGTTCTGACTGAACTTCCTCTGCTACAGCTCTGCAGCTTTATCATCTCTGAGTGGGAAATCTTTTCCCCGTGCCATGGCAGCAGGACACAATAACCAGCAGAGCTTGCTCTGCTGTTTTTCACTAACTCAGCACCACGGTGCTTCTCCAGGTGCCAGTTCAGGGCAGCCTTTGTGCCAGCACAGAGGCTTCTCGCATGACAGGGTTCTGCATGAGAAAGGGAGACAGAATCTGTTCCCTGGCTGGCTGTGTGCTCATTGGTGCTGTGAAGCTGCCACTTTCCCACTTCGCTGCACCAAACAGCAACTGGCATGTGCACTACTAGCAAAATTTAACTAATGCTTAAACACGCTCTGGCATGGAAAGTGTACAGTGATTCACCAACCCCGCTGCTAAACCTGCCCCTAATCCTGTCCAAGTCTGTTTTTTTTTCCCAGTGCACGCTGGTTTTCTGACATGCTCCCTCCTTCTGTTTCTTTGGGTGACTTAGTGTCAGCCCCTAGAGTCTGTGATTAAGAGCATTTTCCTGTCCCAGCAGGTGCTGACATGGTTGTAGGGGTTCCCTCCTGGGAAACCCCTGGGCAGCAGGCAGTGGTGAGGGAAAACTGGCATTTTTCCACCAAAGATGCAAAGCCAGCTCTTACAGTACCACAGGAGAGGGCTACAGCTTCACTCAGCTCAACCTGTGGGTCTCAGCCCTTCTCCTCCTGATGCAGGCAGAGAAAACTGGGAGCTAGGGAGGCAACTGCATTCCCGCTTTCCCTCTGGCTGTGGGACAGAGCCAGCTTGGCTGTGATTTCTGCCTTTGGGTGCTGGCACTGCTGCACTTCCTGGTAGGAATCCAAGCCCACGCTGCTCGCTCAGGCCATCCCACCGGACCCAGCTCCTAGTCCCAGTTCAGGTGCTTCTGCTCGGGCATTTCACCAGCCCACCAGGAGGTGGGAGGAAGATGATGGAGAGGAAGCTGAGTTACAATGGCTCCGTAAGCAGCCATGCTGAGGCTGCTCTGCAAAAGGCAGGTAGGGGCTCAAGTGCCTCGGAGCACGTTTAATGCTTCAAGGTGTGAAGGATAAGCAAACATCCTGTTGAACACAGGCCTTGGGAGAGGGAAGGAGCATCTGCTGCCCTGAGGGGTTGTGTTTTGGGAGTACACAAAGTACACAAAGCTGGGGCAAACTGCTGAGCAGCTTTCTGCCACGGGAGGAACTGACCCCATGTTTGTGCTGTGGGGCAGCTGGCAGCTCTGCCCTTGTTCTCCACCTTCAGAGGCTTCCTATCACGTCAGAGCACCTCAGTGAGCTTGGAGCAGTGCTCACCCAGCCTTTGGGAGCAACTTTCACCGGGCTTACCACCCCAGCTGCTCATGTGCAAGAAGAGCACTCGGTACAGCTTGAGGCTTGCTGCTGACAATCAGCAAAGCCAGGAGCAAAGGGCTCAGGACAGCTCTGCAGCCTTCCAGGAGTGATCCCTCTGCCTCAGGGCAGCAACCAGACATTTCCAAAATATTGGATAGCTTATAGTGCTGTTCAAATCCCATTCGAAATGAATGCAGTGAAGAAAACGAGGAAGTTTTGAAAACTTCCTTTTTCTTTATCTGAGGTGTGTGCAGCAGCAGAGGGAAGTCCCCATGCTGTCTGATGCCCTTCACTGTCACGTGCTTGTGGATGTAGCCTGGGTCTTTAAACCTTTTGAAAGAAACCTGCTAAATCAGTAGGTGAGAAGATTTAAGGTGAAAAAACCAGTATAAATTTACCACCAATTTTAAAAAAGATCAAGACCTTCCTCCCCCCCCAAAAAACCCCTAAACCAAATCAACTTGCTAATGCCTTACAGCACGCTACTCTGTTTCATGACTAATGCTAAAATTCAAGGTCTGTGATCATGCAGGGTTTCAGTCATGTCAGGGCCAAGGTCTTGTCAAACATGAAACCTATAAACACCCTGGATCAAAGCTGTGCAGGTGTCCCAGGCAATCCCAGCCAGAAAAGCCTTGTGCTTGCTTCAGTGGCTTGTTTGGTTTCTTTTTTAACTTCTGAATCTTTGCTTAGAACTTCCACATCTCCCACTTGGTTGTTCAGAGCAGCCCCGTGAGGTGCTGGGGAAAAAAAAAAAAGAGATTGTTGAAATGGTGCAGTGACACTTCTCGAAGTGTTTCTGGCTTTGATGGGCAGCATGTGCATCCTTGGTGTGATCACGAGTGGGGCAGTTTCACGTGCCTGTGGACGTGGGTGAAGTGCAAATTTCGGCTTCCTGTCCACCCCCAAGGCCACTGAAATCTTTTTTCTCTGCAAAAGCTGTTTGTTGTCCCTGAAATCAAAGCGGATGCCTGCTATCTGTTTCTCACAGGGCTCGGGGTGTTTAACGCAAACAAAAGTAGTCACTTTCATTCTTCAAATAGTGACAAATCTGCTAATGATGCACTGGAGATCCGGTAACATTGAGCTGTTTTCTCTGCTGTGGTTCAGTCCCGCTATCCTGTTCTGAGCTTTAGCACAGATTGTGGCAGACTCATGTTTGTCATCATGAAAGTGTTACAGGAAGTAAAGTGAGAAAAACTAGAGAGAGATAGGGTAGCTGGTGACGTCTTTGGATTTGCAAATTTCTAAATATTTTTTAAAGACTCAATCTGTTTCTAATTCTTTCAGAACTCTCAACTGGATGCACTCACTATTTGAACTAATATAAATGCCAACTTGGCAGAATGAAGAATGATATAAATCTGTAGAGACGACCTAAGCAATACAATTTAAATGAAAACCTATCCTTTCCTTTTTTTCTTTTTTTCCCCTGATCAGTTATTTGCTGTCCACTTGGATGTACAATATTTGATTCAAATAACTTTTGTCAGAACTGGCAAAAAGAGCAATGAATCTTTCCGACTCAGATGCCAGAGAGCCTGATCCAGTGCTTAGTGAAGTCATTTGGAGTCTTTAGGTCGACTTCAAGAGACTTTGGAGAATCATCTGAATGTTCATTTTCTCTTAAGCAGCATTCATGGGCAGTGCAAAATATCACTGGGTGGGTTCAAAGATACTGTAGAACTATGTAAATGTTTCTGTTATTAATTGCTTTTTCTCTCTTTCCTGCCCATACCTTCTTTCTTATTCTCCAAAACTATAATTTCCCCATAATAACATATATGATGTTGGATGAAACTGAGGGAAGGGTTTGTGAGTGGAGGGTTGGTGTGGGAGGAAGGTTCATCAGGAAGATCAAAATGTTTCCTTCGATAATTCCATGATAAAACTCTTCAGGTTTACAGGAAGATTTTGTTACGGGAAATAAAGCGGGGTTTTCAGCTTCTAAGAAAGTGAGGCTAGACTTGCCAAATGTAATTTTTTGTTTCCTGGAATTTAACAAAATGTTTATTAGGTAAAGAATGTTTTCTGGCAAGTATTCACTTCAAGGAAAGATTTTTTTTTTTTTTTTTTTTTTAAATTTGGATCAAGATGATCTTTCGTTCTCTGCTCTATTTTACTTTGGTCACTGAACTAGAAAGGAAACTCTTCATGGAGTGCTATTTTTTCATGCTCTTTGAGCAGAGGAAAATTAATTTTTGAAAAAAACAAAAAGGAAAAAAAAACCCAATCCAAACTTTTACAAAACAGCTTGGTCCTTAATATAATTTTTAAAAATAAAATATAATTTATATAATACTTCAGTCTAGGGACAAATTATCTTGACAGACAAGCAAATTGATTCTTGGAAGTTTTCTATTAGAGTGCCTCCTGGGATTTGTGCCTGGGTTGCTTCATCCTTCCAGTTTTCTCTTCTTGACTGAACTGTACATCCCATCATGCTCCACAGATCCCATCATGCTCAGGCCACATTTTCACACTTTTTTACAGGCACCTCTTCTTCTAGGAATGTTTTAGACCTCATTTATGTGTAAATTGTCCTCTCTTTGTCGGGTGTGGAAGCAGAAGTGCCACATGAGTGGGGAAGGATGGAAAAGTGCTGCAATGAATATCTTGCAGATTGGGCGCCAAACTCAGCCTGTCTTCGAAGCTATTCAAAATTATCAATGTATTTGTTAAAATGGAGGCTGACTTGAGTGTCCTTCCCACAGAAGAAAACAAAAGGCTAAATTACCATATGAATTACAGGTTTCAAGGATGCATTTACCTTGCACGCTGTGTTCAGACAAGATGCTAGGTTAGTCCAGAAGCTGGGTTTGGTATTTCACCTCCAAGTGCCACCAAGCCTCAAAAGTTAAGGAGACTCTCTCACTGTATTTTGCTTGAGACCTGATGTGTATGGGTTTTGCAGCCATGATTTTAGGACATTCATCTTGCCAGTTCTCAGAGAGGACTTGTACCTCCAAATAAAAGTCAAACATAAGTGAAGACATTTTGCTTCTCTCATACAAGCAGTACTTGACAAGTTATGATGTCTTTAACATCTGTTTTTCCAGCAGAATGTTGACGGCAAAGAGAAAAATTATGATCCATGACCTGCTGAGTATTCTGGAGTTTTGGCAGTCTCAAAATTACCCTTTATTTACTTATTTATGCCTAATTGCAGAAGAATTTTATAATAAGGTTATTTTTTTTTTTAACCTGAAAAGTTTGGCTTTCAAAGCTCAACTAGTCATAAGTCATATTCTTTCACATTTAAATTTACAGGTGGCTTTTTATGTTCAGAATAGCTCTGAAGCTGGTTTTTGTCTTCTTTTGGTTTGGTTTGGGTGGGTTTTTTTTTCATTTTACTCTAATTTTTTGGATTATACAAAATTCTGGTGCCTATATGAATTTGTTGTCCTGAGCTCAGTGTTAGAGGGAACACAAATTTCTAAGCAGTGTGAAATAATGCATTAATGAAGAATACTGATCACGTCATCTTATCTTATGAGGAAAATGAAATAGAAAAATCAGTTCTGTAATACTGACTGATTTTTTTTGTGTTTTCCTGGGAGTCTAAAAGCTGAAAAATGGGTTACTGTAAAATGCATACTGGATATCGGACAGGTGGAGAAAGGGTTTACCACCAGTTCCCTAGGAAGTCACACACCAGCAATGCTGAAGAACTGGATTTGGCTGTACCCCACAAAGATTTCTTTTCCCTCAGAGGAAAATTTTCCTCACAGAATAATCTTCTGTGTGCAAAATACCAGTTGACTTTTAGGTTAAAACAGAAAAAATGGTATTTTTTGTTCCTATTCATGTGGCCTAACAAAACAGGAGGACAAGGTAGAAAGGTCCTTTGGGCGTACCTAATTTTTGGAGGGTTTTTTGTGGGCTTTGGGAATGAACTGAAGCCTGGAGGCCCTAAGTGTGTTTCACACTATGATTAGAATTAGGTGGGAGAGGATCATCTCTTCAGCATGAAGAATAGAGATGAAAGCAAGTATGTTTTCATTTGTTCCTTCCAACATATTTTTTGCTAACCAAATCACTCCCTATCTTCATTTTAAGAAATGTAAATATATTTATGAAAATCTTTTCTGAAAAAAAAAATAAAAAGCTTTCTCGCATTGGGGAAACTATTCAGAAGAAGTTTGTCTCGTTCTATTTAGAGGGTGGTTAAATTCTTTGAGATAAATTTCAAATCCACCTAGTCAGTAGGAGAGAAGCTCTCAACTCGTTCCTGAACTTCATTTTGCTGTTCACCAATAACATTTATAAAATTCACCATTTTATTAGTAAATAAGGTACTAAATGGGCAGTTCCTAAAAGCCTGAAACAAATGCATATACCAATTCTGGTAATGGTTTACTCCTAAAAATATTTTATGATGCTTAGTGTTTCTTGTAGCAAACCCTGATATAGGTAAACAAAACAAAACAAAAAAGTATCTTATGTGTTTTAACTTTATTCCAAATTGATGTTGGAATTTCAGGCAATTTTATATATTTAAGTATATTTATACTAACATATGTGTACATGTCTGTGTGTTTTAAAAAAAAATATTAATCTGGTAGAAAATGGTGGCAAGATATCAACCTAAATTTAAGACCCCAGAATAGCAAACCAGGTGTTTCTGTGTGTTTCTATCCATAGCCATGTATAAGAGCGATTGATTGCAGTGAGGAAACATATTGTGCTTTCAGTTTTACAGGGCTTATATAAAATACGAGTGAAAAGGGATTTTTAAAGTTATGAAAGCTATTTTGCCTGCATCTTATCAAAGCAAAGGGAATGGTAACATCCAAAGAAACATGTGTAAATGCTTCCACAACATTCATTTCAATTGTCATGCAATGAAATAACTCTTCCACAACAGCATTTGCTGTCCATGCCAACATGCTGCAATGCAAAGGAAAAGATTTATAATCCCTCAGGTATTCTGTTTTAACTAAGTGCTGTACGGAGCTCATTTCATGGCCTAATATTCTGAGTTAAACTTGGATAAGCACCTTTGCTGTGCTTTCCTCTTTACCATTACAGGCTCAATAGCCAACTTGTTGTGTTCATGCCTCTTCAGACCCGGCAGCTGGCTCAGAGCCACCCCAGAGAGCAAACCAGAATAGCTACGGGGCTGCTTCATGTGGTGCCAGCTGGAAGGACTCCTGCAGGACAGCGCTGCCTTCTCAACGTGGAGAAGTGGAGCCACGGCTCTGCTTCCATCAAGGTCTCCTCTTCTGCTGGGGCAGCTCTTCTCCTCCGCAGAAAGTGACAATTCAGGCAGCCGTGAGCCCGTGTGTGACCTCCAGCGTGCCCCAGAGCGGTGTGAGTGCCAGGTACTGACCGGGCGCTGGGCTTCCTCAGTGGCGTGCGCTGCAAGAATTCCCTGTCTCCTGGTGGAAGCGGCCGTGGAGCGCAACCACTCGTTGCACGCAGGAGAGCTGTGCTCCCGTCTCAGCATCGTGGAATAGCTCAAATTTCGTTTGCTCTCCGGTGCAGCGAGTTGATGCTGCTGCTGATCTTTTAATTGAACATCAAGGTTCACAGTTCTCGCTGCATCCTCAGGCAGTGTGGAAGCTGAACGAGGTGCAGATCAGATCTTACAGACGTGTTTCTTTTTGCATGCTGTGGGCCCCTGAACAATTTTAAGCATCATGTGGTGTTATACCTTTTGTTTTGTTTTTTTTTTCCCTTTCAGGGTGAATTTAGTTTTTGTGTACACCTTTGTGAAAACCTCAATGCTGTAAAATTTTGGCTGAAGTCTTCAGAGTTGAAGACATTACTGGGGTGCCTTACAGGAACTGCAGTGGGGCCAGACTAGAGTTGAGCTGCATCTCTGATAACAGAGACACTTTGAATTAGTTTTATTTCCTTGTATGTAAAGCTTAGGTGCAAACAGGCACCCTCCTGGCAGGATCAGTGAAGTTAGGTCAGTTTACAGCTTTAGGCCCATCTGACAACTTGCTCCCTACTCTCACTTTTTCAGTTCTGTGGGGACAGTTAATTTCTTCTAACAGAAACCTGAGCTTAACAGTAAAGAGCAAATAATTTGGTTGTATATTTGCTGAATGAAAGGCTTTGGGCAGTAACTTAGCAATCAAATTCCTCTGCAGCAAGAGTTTGTCCTCTCATTCTTCTTGAGTGGAGCAGTTACCCATGTATCGCTTTCCTGATCTAAACTTTAATGAAAATGTCTGACTTCAGCAATGAATCAGTTCTTACCACTGGGTCCACAAAGCTTTTTCATCATACAGCTGCATTACTATTATAATGTTGCAAATTACAGGTTGCTCAAAGATGCTGTGACTTATTGTGATGTCCCAGCAGTCTCTGTTCCACAACATAATTATGAAGGCACCAGAAAACTACACAGCCAGGAATTTCAGAGGGCCTTCCCAGGCTGCATGCTCGAATTGTGCCTGCATCCTCCTGGTTCTGCTTGGCAAAGGGCAAAAAAGTACGCCAGCACAGTCCTTATCACTTCTCTTTTCTGCAATTTCTTTGGTTTTCGTGTGCACACATTCCTCCTCCTCCTTGTTTGCTCTTTCACTGACCGCATACACCATCCCTGCAATTTTTACTGGCTGCACAGAGAAAATCATATGGTTCCCATTCTGGCAAAATACTGCTTTACTTAAAAGCATTTTGAAAAGGCTAGATGGGGGAGGGATGGACGTGAAATCTGAATGGCGTTTTGAAAAGCTTAAATTATTTTTGTTGGTGACAGCTGGTCAGGTCAATAATTGTGAAGCAAAAAGCTGCTGTTGGAAGGAGTGAAATATCACAATCATTTGTGCCATTTTTTCATTAGTTTCTACCGTGCTGATAAAGAAGATGGGTTAGTGCACAATGACAATTCAGCATTTCAGGGTTTAACAGATCATTTTGCATTCTTTTGACCCTACTGTGAGACTGAAATGACATTTCAGTGTGGGAAGGACACATTTATGGCACAGCAAACAGCGTAGGAGGAGTGTTATGCTAAAAAGCAGACTGTTATGTCCACATGTAAATAGGGTCATAGCTGTCTTTACATGACTATGAACTTCATTACAAAAATAAATTTTGCTCCTTCCTTTAATGTATGGAGAAGTAGCTGGGCCAGTTATTAAAATCATTTATTTACCTGCACAACAGGTACATCATGCCATAAACTAGTAAACATGTTTGAGTTGCCTTGAAAATACACACCATCCTGATTTCCCAAGGAGCTTTTGGAAGAGCCATGAAGATTCAGATTTAAGTGGATTTCAGTTTCAAACTGGAGGACCCTCATCTTACAGGCATCACCTGCTCTGTTTTTAGAAAAGAATACAAAAACAGGCTCCAGAGCTGCAGCATCCATGTGGAGCCTGTTGTGATGAGTGAAAATGTGTGATTGGATTTATAATAATATTTTGCTGCAGGCAGCCATCCTTACTCCAAGGCTTTGGGCAGAAGACTTGAAGAGGTGTCTTCACATGACCACTGGTCCAGTAGGGTTTCCCTGCTGGACGTGTCAGTGGTTGAACACGATGGTTGATTCATCCTAAGAAGCACAGAAAAAAAAAAATATTTTGCAGCTAGCAGGGTGAAAGAGAAAGGACACACAGCTCCTCCTTGGATGGTCACTGCAGGGCATCCTGAATCTCTGACCTTGGATTCAATATTGCAATTATCCACTGTTCATAATGCCTGAGTGGAGAGATTATTTGCCTGCAACGCTCAGAGAGGCACAGCTGTTCCTTTGCAGGTCTAAAACAGCCCCAAAGAAATCTCCTAATTCTATTTATGTGCTCAAGTAAGCAACAGTAGCAACAGGTTCTCATTTCCTTGCACCGGGATAAACCATGGAGACAGTGGGACCGGACGCTCCTCTTATCAAGAGACTGGAATTCAATTCCATCTGTTCCTGAGTTGCTGATGGTGAGGTAATTGCACCACCACCTGTGGGGAGGTAGCTGTGGGGTTGTTTGTCACTAAGGCTAGCAGGCTAGCTGCTGAAGAAAGGTTTTCCAGTATGCTAAGGGCAGATTTTACTTAGCCTTCTTTCCAAATAGTGTCAGGATTGCAGCTCTCTGCCAGCCTCTTTGAAATCTAGGTGTCTTTTGCACTTCACTTAGAAAGGAAAAGGATTTATTTTTCTCACTCTTACATTAAGGTGGCTTTCAAGATTTAATCCTTATTTGGTTGCAAGATAGAAGCTGTGGACAAGAACATCAGCAAGTTCAAGTCCAAGTGCAAAGTGCTTCCCCTGGGTCAGGGAAATCCCAGACGTGAGACTAGGGGAAGAATTCATTGAGAGCAGCCCTGTGGAGAAGGACTTCAGGATTCTTCTGGTGGATATAAAGCCATGAGCCAAAGAGCTGGAGCCCATCTTCCATGAAAACACGCTGAGGCAGTTGGGGCTCAGCCTGGAGAAGAGAAGGCTTTGGGGAGACATCATTGCAGCTTTCCAGTACCTGAAGGGGGCCAGGGACATTTTACCAGGCAGATAATGTCAGGACAAGGTAAAATGGTTTTAAACCAAGAGATGTTTAGATTAGATGTTAGGAAGAGTTTCTTTGCTGTGAGGACGGTGAGGCACAGGAACAGATTGCCTAGAGAAGTTGGAGATGCCCCATCCCTGGAAGTATTCCAGGCCAGTTTGGATGGGGCCCTGATCTGCCTAGTCTAGTGGAAGGTTTCCTTGCCCATGGCAAAGGATGACCTTTAAGGTTGCTTCCAACCCAGACCATTCCATGACACTATAATTCATTCTATTCTAACACCCATGAACAAAGTAGATGGCAGATACACATTACCAACATCTAGTTTTGGTTTAATTAAGCAGAATTAAGATTAAAATTTCAAATCTTCAGCCCTTTAGCACAATGGCGTTTATTTTTAAATTTAGATGTGGGGCCTACGAGGTGTCTGAAGGGGGGTTTGTTTTGTCCTGCCTCCATGTGAGTACAAAACCTGAGCAGAAAGTGAGGTCAAAGGCGTCTAGGAGGCTGCAGAAACACAGCTTTAAATGATCCCTTCTTACCTTTCCATGTTCAGGAGAAATTACTCAATGGCCTCAAAAGTATGTCAGTATAAGTGCATGACAAACATACCTGTGGACAACATAATTACTTTTGATGGTAGTTAAATCAATGAGCATTCTCTAAGGAATGCAAAGGTTTAGTGGCAGCCCTGAGTGCTTCCAGAAAGACAAGTACACATCAGGGGAGCTTTCATCACAGCATAGATTAAAGAAATCAGATTTCATTGCTTCTTGTTAATTGTTTTTCCATAACAAACAATGTCATATTAAGGAGGGCTGTTGCAGTCCATTTCCTGCATTTGCATGCATGCCATGATCCTGAGGAAAGCAAAACACCTCTTAAAATTAATTATCACTTACTGATATTTCCTAAAATTAAATGAAAGCGGATTAAGTGGTGGAAGAGAAGCTACTTAAAGATTTACTGCAACTGCTATGGCTGTGGAGACTGAACTGTGAGCATCATACCCCACGCCTTCTTCCTTCCTATTGAGCCATGAAATATCCTTAGCTAGTGCAAGTCAAAAACAGCTCTTTCAGCCTCTCTGCAACTTCCACTGCCATTTCACATCGATTTCCAACATGACCTGGAAGCCTCTCCAGGGATGGGTGAGAGATGAACAAGCCAACTGCAAGTCCATTGTATGAAATATTGAGATATCCAGACAGTGAACGTGCCCTTAGCTTTCCCTGCACACAGAAAACTATTTTTGAGTCAGCCCCAGAATTTGCAAGGGAGTCAGCTGATTTGTTTTCTTACAATTTTCCATGTTAGTTCAGTGGTGAGGGTCAAAGTTCTCCTCCTGGTCTTCACATCATAGCATGGGTGTCCTCCACCCCAGTCCCTCACCGTGAGGGGCTGTGACAGGTCCATGTGCTCCTTTAGCCTCAGCTGAGCATCTGAAACCCAAACACAACCCCCACTGGAACCTGCTCAGCACATTGCCAGCCTGCTCTTTGCCTGGATGACCCCAGCCTGAGGGGGCAGCTCTGGGAGGACTCCATGTGGGATGGAGCTCTTTGGGGTGTGTGGTCTTTCTTTGCTGAGGCAATTAGATCCCTGAAGGCAGCCAAATTCATGCAGGGAGCCTCTGTCTGGAGCTGAGTAGTTGCTTTTAACAGCACAGTGCCTGTCAAAAAGCAGAGACAACTTGTAGACCTCCATTTCTGCTAGTAGTGCTGAGAGGTGAAGCCTGTAGGTTTAAAAGAATACCTTTTCCTGCTTTTTTCTGGCTCTCCTGTAGCCCCAGTCAGTGTCCTGTCTTTCAGGGAATAGGTTTGCTTTTGGATTTGAGTGTGTTTTTATTTGCTCTGGTGCATTTGTTTGAGCCCAGCTCATGAACGGGAACATTCTGAACATAGTCTTGTTTGCTCTTCTGCTCCCTGAGGACTCTGGAGAGGCTGACTCAAAAAGAAGTGAGATAATGGTTTTTTTTTTTTTCTTTTTTTCTTATTTTCCTGGGCTCTCTTTTGGGTTTGGTTTTATTTTGCTCAAAAATGATTGCTCTGGAAAAGGGACAAGTTTAAAACAGCGTCGAATTAAGCCTTCTGTTTATGGAATTGGTAGGGTAGGATGATAAAATCTTCTCTTACTGGGCTCCTCCTGGGTTCTAGAGACTGGTGATGATTGGAGAACCTTATATCACCATGTCTATCTGATGTGTGGACACCATGGCCTACCTTTAGTTGGGAAAACTGCATTTGAAGAATTTTGTGTGAGCTACAAAATGGCAAAACACGCTCTGGGATTATTGATCTTGTCTTCCTTGCAACAGCTAAAGCAAGCTGGTGAGTATCAGTTGGCTTCCCTTGGGCAAAGTGTGGAGGAACAGCAGAAAGAATATTGCCACCTCTCAGGAACTCCATGGGAAGATTTTTTTTTTCTGAAACTGGAAACCAAACTTGGTGGTAACAAGTAAAGCTGAAGTCTCAAGAATTTCAGGCTCACCTGGGAAAAAATGTATCTCAGTGAGTTGCCAAGCCTGTTTTTTCATATCCTGATGCTGGAGATGGAGCTGGAAACTTTCACATCCCTCCACCTTTCTCACCATTAACCTAACGGCACACGAAGGAAGAGATGAGGAAAGCATTAAGAGGCAGCATTTCCCCTTGCTGCAGTTGTTGTCCTGAAAGGATCTCAGTCACAGACGTGTCCTCTCTCCCACCAACCTTAGCCTAAAGAGGAAAGGGGGCAGAGACCCTGATGGTTTGAGTGAAGGAGAACCAAACTGCACACAGGGATGGGGAGGGGGACATTAGATACTCATAAATTTGAGGAAGATGGACACATGAGGCTGAGAAGGTGAGCACCACCTAACGAGCAATAGGACCACGTAAGAGATGCTGGTTAATCTGCTTTTCCCAAAAAGGAAAAAGGCATGGGTAACATCTGAAAGTGACAAGAGGTCAAATTGTGTCTGTGTGTCAAAGCCAGTGTTTTAAATTTCTTGTTGCCATGACCAAAACCCACTGCACTATGGGTTTTTGTGTGGATGCTGGAGCGATGTTGTGCTGGGAAACAAGAATGTGAAAAGCTAAAAAGAGACAGGGAGCAATGCTTGACATCCAAAAGGTTTAATCTCTGTCTCTTGGGCTTTTTTCCCACTCTTCAGGGAAAGCATCTGGTGTTTGCACGCCCCTAAAGTGAGTCACCACAGATCCATCCCGCTGAAAAGCTGTCCCTGTGTCCTAAGTGGCCCACAGAGTTTTCTCTTCTATGACAGAGTCACCATCAGCCTCCAGAAATGTTTCATTGGACAATAAAGCAATCATCCTGCAGGAAACTAAAGCGTGGGAAATAGGAGGGAATGATAAATGCGAAAATAAGAATCAGGACAAGTACAAGGAAATAGTTGTCCAGAAGAATCATTGTGTGCAGTGGAAAGCAAACGTGCATGCGGAACTTTTTTCTGGAAAGTCGAAAGTTGATAACAAAAAAACAACCCAATGCACCAAGCAACCGACCAAAAACCCCAAACCAACAATAAAACCCCCAAACCAATAGTAAAAACCCCAAAAAGACAAAAACTAAAAGCAAACAAAACAAAAACAGACAAACAAACCAACATAAAGCAGCCCCAAATCCACAGAAAGCTAGCTGTATCATCATCCAAAGGAATGGTGAATGTGTGCTGCCTTAGATGTTTTTACCTAATCTAAATTTCTGTCTTTTTAAAAAGTTTCGGGGTTTTTTGGTTGTTTGTTTTTTTCACTCAGTAATTGCAGAGAATATTGCATCCATCAGGTTCTTAATTCTTTTCATTTCACTCTTAAATAAACTATGGTGTTCAACCTCTAGATTAGTCAAAACAGAAAGCAAGCTATGACAATTATAAAGTCTTTAGAACTTGTCTCTCGGCTGACCACACCAGGCTGTCCTCACTGGGGCAATAACATCACAGCAGCTCCTAGTTGCAAGTAACAAATAGAAAAGGTTACTTTTTCCTCAGGTTTTGTTTGATTACTGATTTTTGGGGTGTCTTATTCTTGCATCAGATTCCAGAACACAACATCAGGTCAGACACGGCAAGGAAAAATTTTCAAGAAAATAAGCACAGTTAAAATGAATGTAAAGGTTAACAATTTCGCAATAGCTCAACAAATTACATGGTTCTTCATTAAACACATTGTTTTCTATTTCTAATTTTGATAGCTTATACAGTTTGATTCCACTGATATTTGAAGTTGTGGGGAGATGGTGAATTAAATCTGAATTTTCCCCTGGATGCTAACTTGATCACAAAGAATTGTGAATTTGGTCTGCTACATATGCCATGACAGTGCTTTTAAGGCTGTGTGATCTCTTTTACTTCACACTGGCTTACTAGAAATCAGAATGTGACTCAGGTCTTTCAGGTTTGCTGACCCAAAAGGTGGGGTTCATTACTTAGTGTCCTGCCCTTCATCTTTTATGGAGATGATGCAAAATCAATCAGATGTGATTTTCCACTACTGCACATTCAGTATCATCAGTTGCACCTGTGAAAAACAGGCATAAAATCCTAGAACTGTGGAGTTAAAATCTTTTCGCAACAGTGGAAATGACCTGGGCTGCTCTGAGGCCAGATAGCGAATTTCGGGAAAAATTTTGAGGTTTTTAAGTGTGATTTCTGCAACACTGTAAAACTTCAGAAATTCTCAGGAGTGATTGAGAGTTTGGGTTAAACATTTGGATGTCAAGCACAGAAAAGCAGGAACCCTGAACTACAACTGCAAATACCTTGAACAACATTTCCTTTGCTAGTTTAGGTTGAATAGGGAATGAAGGGCAGGATGTACAAAAACTCTTTTGACAGTGTCCTGTGACACTGATGGCACTGGTTTGGGTAGGTATCAATAACAGTGTGCTCACATAAACAGAAACAAGCAAACAAACAAAAAAAAGAGAGAAAATTACATGGGAGAGCAATGCACTCTCCAGCTATACCCAAAAAAAGCACAAAAACCAATGGCCGCTCATCCTGTGGTATAGCAACATACCTCTGAGTGATTAATGAATTTTTTTCAGTATAACAGCCAGAATAAAATAGTTGGGAGGTTCTGGCTTGCCTCGACTCACAGCTGAATATGATTTTTTTCTTGGCAAAACAACAAAAAATGTTTTGTGTTGACTCAAAACATTACATCAAACTGAAACGAGTCCTCCTCGTTCCGTTTCTCCCGCACTGTAAAAAAAGAATGAGACTAATTTGAAATGCATCTTGTTTATTAAGATACTAAACCCAAAGCATGCCTGGCTGTGAAAGAAAACCCCTCAGTGGTAGACACAAAACGTAAAATTAAATTTTATGCATCTGAGGTCCAAGCCAAGTGACTGGGCAAGTTTCAATAGCGCCTCATCAACTAAATTTTAAAGTAGTGTAACAAATATGAAACATCACAGGGAAGTTACTTTTATTACCCCTTTCAATTTTTGTATTGAAACAATGCAACTAATAAGAAAAACATAATAGGAAAGCTTGGAAGGACTTGATTTTTAAGGGTAAAAGCAGGAGTGAGTGTTCTACTAAGTCATGCAACTACATTTTCTGCCCCTCTGCAGAGACACAGACAGACATTGGTCAAACCCTTTATTTTTTCAAACATAAAACCACCAAAGAATTCCTTTAATCTATACATTAACCACCTTGCTGTGGAAAAAACGCGCAAATTGGTATTTGCTCTTCGATGTAAGATTGTTAATATTACCTAATGCATTACAGTCCACAGTGCTGTGTGGACTTCAGATGCTGATGGTGGTTGGGTCCTTTCCACCTCAGAGGCACAAAATAATTACATTTTGAGGTCCAAAGCATACTTTTCTTAGCCAAGGTAAAAGAGGTACACATTTGTGAGGGTGGGACACTACATGGTGGAAGACAGGAAGAAAGACACACTGTCAAAAAATCAACTAATTTGAAAGTCCTGTGAAAAATCATAGCGCTTGATGAACGCTCAGGAGTGCAGGTGTTCCATTTGGGTTTTTTCCTGATTTTCTGGCTGCTCCTGTTTCAGTGCCAATTTAAGCTCTTGCACTGATGACCATGATTGCAGGACTGGATGATATCTGTGGACCAATGCTGGTGTTGCAGAGGCACTGAGAAAGGGAAACTCTATTGTATGAAAATAACAAGGATGACTACACCTAGGCAAAATATTTCTTATTCTTAAGGAATAAACTTGGTTTTTTCTATTTCACTGAGAACCTCGAATTTCTCAGGTAGCTGGATTACTGCTGCTTAAATTTATTCTGTCTCATTTGTAAAGACATTGATTGACTTTTATTTAAAAAAAAATCTTTGATCCACACCTAGATTTTACTTCTGATACAAGCATTTTCCATTTTTTTCTACAATTAATTCTGTATATAAGTGTCACCTACAAAGGGAAAAAACCCTCAAATTTAAAAACAGAATTAAGCCAAATGCCCAATTTTCAACAATTTCTAATGCTATTTTAGACACAGTGTCCAGGTATCATGAACTGTTTGTATGTCAGCCATTCTGCTATTTTAGCAGTAAAAGGTTTTGCTTGAGAACTAAAGCCCTGCTCAACTTTGTTTGCTAGAATGTTCTAATCTTAGCTAGAATGTTTTGATCTCTGAAGCCCTTCACAAATTGTCCTGTGTTTCACAATTGTCAGTGCTTCAGATCATTGAGAAGTATTCTTCCTGAAGTTCTTGCTTGCTTGTGCAGAAGCAGTAAGCTCATGCCCCTTTGCCCTGTCCAAATTAATGCACCCAAAATAGAGATTTTCCCCTTCACTGAGTGCTTTGGTGCAAACCCTTGCACCTAAAAATTGCCCCTAGGACAAGGCAAGCAATCAGAAATCACTTAGTTCTGCTCTAACTGATCCTTCTCTGGGATATAGTGTCTGCTCTGAGTATAGGGAAAAGTCAAAAATGAATGCTTCTGAAAAATCTTATGTGTGGTTGCTTTTTTTTAATAAGATGGAAATTTTTCATCATGGGAGAAAAAGGGAAAAAAAAGAACATGTTAAAGCAACAGATTTGTTAATTTTTCTTGGAAGACATACGTTCTCAAGCCTGAACCAGGAACCATGTACATCACTATCTGCAGAATAATAATGACTATTATTTTTAATAATAAGCCTATCAGCATAAAATGACATATTGTGATTCTCAGTTTTACAAAGAGATCTCTGTTTAGCTGTGATTACTCCTCTAATATATGGCATTTTGTTCTGTATAACTGCAAATACCTTTCTGAAGAGATTAAAAATCCCATGAGTGTTTTTGTTTCAAATCTGTTTATGAAAGATATGATTTTCATCATCATATCTTCTGGAAAAGCTCAGATAAGAAAATGATCTCTTGGGTTTCTTTTTTGTTGTTGTCGGGGGTTTTTTTTAAGCTATGGAAATATGTTTTCAATAAACCCATCAGCTAACAAAAAAAAAACAAAAAAACCAACCTATTGTGCAACTGTGTTAAAATCAGGTCAGTTCTGAGCAAATATGTACTTGCTTTAAACTGAGCCCAGTTTGGCTGTGAGCTGCAAATGCCATGTGTTGGATATGTTTTGCATTATGTGAATACGAAAACAGAAGCGGCAATTGAAGCTTGAGGTACTTCCAATTTTTAATTTATTTACTTGTGACCTGCAGACTGCTGTTGGTGCCTATCAACATGGTCACTGTTGGAGCTTTCAACTGATAATTGACTGGAAGTGTGAGGGTTATTCAGTGAGCATCCTTCTGGGTAAGAGTGGTTTGTGATGCTGAAATTTTGGGTGCTAATGGGTTAAATCCAGATATTTTGACTGTTTATTTCATAACGGGCTCAAAGCATCTTTGTGATGCCCAAGACTAAGCAGAGTTTGGGCATCCGGGCTGAAGAGAAAAAGTGCTGTTAGTGCTGCTGTGTTTGGCTTCCAACAGGCAAAAGGAATATAAAAATGTGAAGATGACACAGGCAAATGCAATTCACAACAAATTAAAGGAAAGAAGTTTGGAGTTTGGAGGTGTTCAGTTTTTGAGAGCTATTGGTTGTTTAGCACAAATTAGTCAATGACATGCTGCTGTACCACTCTATCAAACTATTTATTTTAATAAATCTGATGTCTGAGACTCCTATGGAAAACCTGGGGTTGACCCTGAAGAAGGACGAAGATGTGACCCCTGGAATGATATGAGAATGTTCATGCAGTATCTTCTCCTTTAACACTGCATTCAATCTTTCATGTAATCCATTAACCACGGCCTCAGGCTGGAATTTTTTCCAACTGTAACATTACAAACTTGTACTACAGGACCAAAGATGTAAAAATAATAGGAGCATCAGGGGTTTTTGGGGGGCAGCACACATGATCTCCTCGTGTAGACCAAAGAAGGATCAGAGAAGAGCTGTGGGGCCCAGGCAGGACCTCTTCCAGAGACAGCCAGAGTGACTGTATGCATGGAGCCAGGCATCAGCTTTGCTGCTACCAAAAGGCCTGTACTAAATACAAGAATATCCTATAATTTCTCTGGTATTGGAGACCTTGAAGATCAGTCTAAGGAATTAACTGTGTTCTCAGCGATAGCTGATCTTTGCTCTGGGAAGGAAAAATGAAGGGATCACCTGTTAGAGCTGAACTGCTCACTGTTGTTCTCTATAGACTCAGTTTTTGTTCGATCCAAATCAGGCTTCTTATGTGAAAGACCATCAAGGAAAAACCAAACCAAACAAACAGAAGAAAAAAACCCCAAAAAAACCCCAACGAACAAAAATTAGCAAGACAGAGAAAGGAAGGGGAAACATTTCTTTAACTCTACTTTCTTTTTTTATGCGGGGAAGAAAAACAAGGTGAATTAAAAAAAAAAAAAGAAAAGAAAAGAAAAGGGAAGAGAAAAAGAAAAAAGAGATGATTGGGCAAAACCAAATCTCTTTATTAGAACCACGTCCTCTGCCAGAATTGCACTTTAAAGCACCTGGATCATCTTTGTTCTCACAATACGATTACATGACTTTTTAATTTCCAGTTAACTCCGTGAGTGGAAACATCTTGGTGGAGTGAGGCCAGACGGACTGCCACAGGACGTTCCTCATCGTTCCTAGGAAAAAGACCTCTGCATTTCTGTCACACGCTGTTTGAATTGGCAGCTGGCTGTGCCCACATAAACCAATCCGCAGGGGTATTCCAGCACGTGCATGACACTGTCCGTGGTGCATGAGATAAAACCCCCGCTGTGAAAGCCTGCCAGAAGCGGGGTGATAAAAACCATCTGTTTCTGCAGGCGTTCCTTCACCGAGCGCGCTCAGCAAAGCTTGGAATCTTGCTCCTTTGGTGGGGGTTTGTTGAAGGAGCAGCAACGAGGGATTTTGTTTCTTGGTGGGATATAAAATGTAAACTTACATGTGTAATCATGTGTGAAAGTAGGTGGTGGGAGTGGGCAAAGGAGGCAGAGCCAGATCCTTCTCAGCGGTGTCCAGTAGAGGTCAACCAGCGATGGACACAAACTGAAACACAGAAAATCCCACGTGAGTGTAGAAACACCTGACCACACAGCTGGACAAAGTAACGACTTCCCCAGAGAGGCTGTGGAGCCTCCATCCGTGGAGATTCCCATTCAAAACCCACCTGAACATGGTCCTGATGGGACTATGGGGTTGTGGACGATGGCCTGAGATTGCCACATCCAGAGGTCCCTTCCTGCCTCAGCCACGCACTGCGTCTCTGAAATTTACAGGATCCCAGGACCGTGTTTGAAGTGCTCCACGCCTCTCTGAAAACAGCAGAGATGGTGCTGTTTGCAACTCGTTTCTGAATCTGTTTCTGAGGGCTCTTCGTGCAAAGCCAACAACTCTGAAACTGAGCTGTAACCTTCAGTTCCTTTTCTGTTTTTAAACAACTTGTCTTCAGATTTCAGGTTAGTCCAGATGCTTTCAGTGACAGAATCACGCTCTGCCCCACCAGAAATTTTGTTTGCATTCCTCCTCCTTTCTGAAAATGTCAAGACTTAACAATGCAGGCATAGCAATCATGACTGTGGAATGCATTACTATTATTGTTGTTATTATTTTTACTATTTTAGTAGCACCTTGTTTAGCAGAAGTATTCTGCTGTAGCGTTCCCCCTTATTTTTTTGGGTATTTTTTGTCTAAAGGCAGGTTGAATAGAAATGCCACAAAAATACACAAAACATTTGTTAGGTTAGGGAGAAAAAAATCAAACATCGATATATCATTGCAATTTTTTGGACAGCATTCCATTTTAATGTAACTATTTATAATTTAAAAAACAATGAATTTACAGTTTACAATGTGTATTAATAATCTGGGCATGGATCTAGTTTCTTCTGTGAATTTCACCTGTTTAGAAGAGTGAAATGCTGACCAAAGGTGAAGAAATAACACCAGTCTGAGCAAATAAGATCCAGATGCTGTTGTCATATTTCTCCTTCTTTTTTTGCTCTTTCTATTTTCTGCCAAGTTTTCCATTTCTGAAAGGTACAGCTGCAGAGGCACTGACTGACAGAAAGCCCAGGTTTGGCCTGTTTGGAACATGAATAAGCATCTGCAAACATGTATTGTTATCTCAGCTGAGCCTACACGCATTTTTGCAGCTGAGACAAGACCTCTCTACTGTGACTGTTTTGTATGGCTCTGAAGCCAGTTTCAAGACAATGAAATAATTTCTACATAAACAGGTATCTTCTAGATTTCTTGTGTTAAGAATGTCCTCCTGCATCAGAGCAGTAGATCCATTTACCAGGATGCCTTGTTCCTGGATTTCTCAAACAGGCCTCAAACGTTTTCCATCCACTCCCTCTCACAAGATGTTTCACACTTACCCGAGATTTCTAGTGAGAACAGCATCCTGCAGAATTTAGAAATGTTTCAGGATGGGCTGATCCACTCACAGACCTGCTGGTGTCAAGGCAGTCTTGGATCTGTGAGTGATCTGGAGCCACCCCCTCGTCCAACAGAGGGAGAGGAGGGATGGGTTCCCTGCAAAAAGAGCGCAGAGTGGGAAGAGATCACTGATCCCATCCTCGCACTGGCACTGGCAGCCTTCAGTGGGACCAATCATTTCTTTAAACCCGATCGTTCCAGTGTTGGGAAAAACTTAGCCTTTTTTTTGTGTCTGCTGGAAATTGGGCGGAGTGCTTGGGGGTTTTATCATATTTCCTGTAGAGAAGTGCTAAGAAATATTCCTTTGCTAGAAGATTCAAGTCAGCTTTATCAGTGAGTGTAAAACAGAAATCATCACAGTTTTGGCTGGACTGAAATTTTTTTTTTGCCTATTAATCATCTAAAACATATAAATCTCACCTGATTTATTGCTGGGTAGTGGTTCAGGTTTTCTTTATTTGAGAATTTCCATACAAAGCAAACCCCAGAGCTAAAGCTTTGATAATGGACCGGAGATATGCAACTCCCAGCCCATAATACTGAGTATATTGGGAAATCACTGCTTTCTGGCAAGTCCCTCAGTGCCTTTTTGCAAATTTCTCAGAGCTGTGCAGTGCAGCAAGACCAGAGGTCTGGTGCCCGTGAGCTGGAGCGTTAACTGATGCACAGTTTCTATTTCTATTAACTTTGGGAGGACTTCCCCAAACCTGAAAAGATTTAGGAGTCCCTGTTGCTCCTTTTCAAGTCTCCTCTACAGCAAAGAAAAGCAGGTCAGTTAGAGACTTAAGATGACATTGATGGTGCTATTCCTTCTGCACAGTATTATGGAGATGTAAATCACTCTATTTTTGCAAACTATTATTATTATCCCTTATTCTTCAGATAATTTGGTGCTTAAAAATAGCCATAAATCTGATTCCTGCAGTTTCTCCTACTACTTTCTCCACTCCAATTAAAAATCTCAGCTGAAGTGTTCACACTGTTTTCTCATTTGCAGTCAACTTCTTTGGCTGGACCTCTTACATCCCAACACCACACAGCAGGAGGATTCAGGATTGGCCTTAAACTTGCTCTCTACCTTGTGGACTTTCTTACAAAAGCACATAAAATAACATCGTTGCTGTCCTTAGCTAAAAAAAAAAAAAAAAAAATGGGGGGAGGAGTCATGATCTAAATTTAAGCAAATGCAATGTGGACTTCCCTGAATGTGTAAACTGCCTACCTTTTAAGAAATAACAAATAAGAGGAGGACTGGTTTAGTCACAATTTCTCCTAATGAGATTGTTGCCATTGTTGAATATGAGACAACAGTGTGACCACTTGACTTTCAGAGTCGTGGTGCCCTTGGCAGAAATCTCAGCCTGACTTACCCAGTAGAGAGAAACCTCTAAACCTTTCCTGGAACCCAACGCAAACACAACCACCCTTCCATCCTCTCCCCCATTTATCCTCTGCCTCCTTCCTCCTCCTGCACCATTGCCCACCCATGGTTCCCCTTAATCACCCCCCCACGCCCCCAATTTTCCACACTCCAGCCCTGAATCACGTATGGATTCTGTTTTCCAGGTGGGTTTTGGTATGTGTTGCACAAACCCAGCTGACAAAGTAATAGGCTTGCTAATTGAATAATCAGATGGATGTGGATGATGGCCTGAGATTACCACATCCACTGACATCACCTGTCTGGATTAGGTGGGGCCTAAGACTTGTTTCTTGTTCTTATGAAATATTGTAATTATCTGATTAATGACACGAGGTAAATAACTGGAGTGCAAACAATAGTAACTAGCAGGCCTAGAAAAGAAATCATGCTTAAATAGAGTTCTGAGATATGGTTTCATTTTAGTTTTCAGACTGAGCACAGTGTTAACAAAATAGAGGATTTCATTGCTGTTTCCCCTCTGTTTTAATAAACAGCATCCAAATCATGCTCGCAGACAAAGAAATTTAATTTCTAGGTGGGTATTTTCTGAGGGGAGGGTGTTTTGGAGACTTTTGGCCGAAATCAAGGGTATAACATAAATAAAATAAGTTACTAAAAAATAACTGCTTTTGCCCTTGGTCCTGCTAACATGATTTACCAGTTATTTGCTTTCCCCCAGTCCTGCCACTTTTCCAGCAGGGCTGGGCTTTGCTCTCCAGATATTCGGGAGTGATAACACCACCACTGCCCCCTCCTCACGCTTTCTTAGCAGATCATACATGGAACTCCCCAGCCCAGTCTGCAGTGCAGAGGGGAGCAGGGGGAGGCTGGGGACATCACAGCCACATTCCCAGCCAAAATATTTGTGCTTTGGCCAAAGTGGTCACGCTCTGGGCTCCTCTGTAGCGAGTCAGGAATTTTTTAGGCAAAGAATCAGTGGCCCGGGTCCAGCCCCACAATTACATTTGTGCTTCACTTCATGCACAGTGAGATGCCTGTAAACTCAAGGGCTTGAAATTAATTATGTGCAAAACTGTTTGTGTTTGGGAGGACTGAGATTGTCGCAACGGGGAAAATTAATTGTAGATAGGAGAAGTCTTAGAAACTTCCAGATCCACCCATATGATAACAAATCACAGGCATTAGCTGTGAATTCTGCATGTCATTGCAGCAATAAGAGAAGACATTATTCAGATTGTGGTCACTTGATAAATCGTGCCAGAGCTTTCAATAAAGCTAAGTGTCTGTCCAGAGACTATCATTATGGTAAACAGTACAAAACTGGACAGCTACAATGCTTCATTCCTTTCCTATGTCACAGCTGCTTGATCCTTGCCAATAAATGTGTTTTCCTCTTTTCATGATCTTATATTGCTAAGCCTCAAACTGGAAGCCTCTTCTCCCAGCATTTCAGCACGTAGAATTTATTTCATCAGATAATTCCGTGAGCTGGCCAAGTTTGATGAATTTCAGGTATTACAAAGCCTAATGGGCCTGTGAAGAGATGGAATAGCTTGCCAGGTACATAAAGAGTCAAGAGATAGAGGGAGGGGAAAACTCCTGAAAGGAGGGAGTAGCTTTTGCAGAGCTGTTAAAGCATCTGCTGTTGCTACACCTATTTCCATACTTCCTAGTCCTGGGCAGGTTAGGAAACAAGAATTACAAGAGCAAAATACTTCCTCCCACCTTTGTTTCCTGTGTTTTGGGATCAAAGCAACATTCTGAGTCATTGGTGTCTCCCGACTGAGGAAGACTCCTGATCTACTTGGTTTAAATGAGAGGTTCTGAGTTTAGTTCAGCGTTGAAAGCAATTAGCTAAATTTTTCGAGCTCTTCTTTAATTCTAAAATAATCTTGACATTTTAATGAGGGAGGCAGTACCAACTAATGATGAAATGAAAAAAAAAACAAACCTTGAGGCACTTGCACAGTGTCACAGAAAGTGGCAGCAGCTGGTTTGCTGTCACATGAAGCCTTGTCCTGCTGTCCATCTCCTGCTGCTGGTGCAAAGGTACAGCTGTTCTGCAAAATCTTAAAAGATTCCTCAGGTTTCCTCCAAAATGAATACCTTTCACAACTTCCACTGAACTTTGTAAATTGAATGAAAATGGGTAGTCATTTGATCCACTGAAGAAATACCCATTAGAGTCATCCGCACATGATCGGTTACATGTCACCAGTGGCAAATATAAAATAAATTAGGTGCAAGGCTGAATTTATTCAGCCAAAATACTGAACTAAATCTGAGGCAGTGTTAAAGAGATTGGCAGCTGCTTTCTTGATAGGATTTTGTCAGAGAATATCAGGGAGTGGGGGTGGAAAAATCTTTTTGTTACTGGGTTTTAGTTCAGTGTCTTTACTGACTGTAAATCATCAGCACCAACCTCACTTCTTCTATGTTATATTGTTCTGTCAGGTTTAGTAACTTCTACAAGAGCAGATAAGGCTTTGGAAGACAGGCCATTCAAGGGATTAGTAGTCAATTTCTTTAAACTATAGGATTCAATCAGTAAAAGGAGATATCCATGAAGCTTAGAGACAGGTGCAATCATCTTTTTTCTCAGTTGATATGTAAGAAGAAAATGTATTCCTCCAATTTTATTTGTTTTTCACTGAAAAAGATGAAAAAGCAGCAAAACTCAGAGAACAGCTAGAGTAGCTAAAATGATTTTTCTTGCAATAGATCAGTGATTTGCTCAAGGGTTGAACACCTTAATGATTATTTTTTTTAATGAAACAATCCAACGTCCAAGGTTCTTGTAGCACAAGGTCTGTTTAATCTCACATTTGCTTTAATCTGGACAAAACTTCAAAGACTTGGAGTCAAAGGTATGGAAAACTAAGCCAAAGTGAGGAGGAAGGACATTTTTATGAAGTATATGCATAAAACATGTATGTTTTTATGCATCTATAAATGAGCTTTGAAAGCAGCATGGGTTTGATCCACTCTCATATTCTGTGCATTTGCATTTAATATATAGGTTCTTCCCTGACTAAATCAGAACATTATGTTATCCACCAAAAAGCAAGAATAAAGCCACTACTATTTTTAGTACTTTAAAGTACTAAACCCATGGATGCGATTTTGTTTCATACGTGAAAGCGAAAACACGTTTTGCATTAATTGCCTGCCCTAATGAGCTTCTCAGACTGCTGGTACTTGTTGGGTCAGAGCTGTGCTCCTGATGCTAAAGGGAGGGATTCCCAAAATCATTTCAGGTGTTCCCTCACAGGGAGTCTGATCTTTGGGTTTGTGCCTTCAGCTTCACCAAAGCGGGAAAACAAAACTCTTGTTAAGAGGACCCTGGTGCAGCTGCTCAGCAATTCATGCAGATATCAATGAAACTAACAACATGGGGCAAAATCATCACTAAACATTTTCAGTATCATTTTCATGCTGCCTGAATGTGCTCGTATTTTTATCTCATCAGTATTGTAGCAAATAACCGTAGTAGTCAGCAGAGATCTTTGCAAAGCAGCAATTTCTGTTCTGTAGAAAATGGAAAGAAATAGTAGGATACTGAATATATTTTAAAATTGCTTCCTGAGTTTTATTATTAGAAATATCCAAATTTTAGAAAATATTATTATGAATTTTAATAGATTCCCAAGAATTCCTCTGGAAACATAATTACAAAATGAGGAAATTACTTCCGGGTATGAAATAGTTTCTAAGACTGAGAGTGAAATACTTCTAGAAACAAGGATTATCCACAAAAAGCTTAAAACCAGTGTGTGATCAGGATCTTTTTTTAAATATTGTTAACCTTCATGCAAGCTTAGATCTTGCAAAAACTTCCATGCCTGCTTGCAACTGTAAAGCTGATCTGCATGAATGCATGTGGAAGGTGAATACAGAAGATATGGAAACAAAGTAAATTTTGGAGGGAAGAAAATTAATCAGAATTACCATTTTATTAAATTTCTTGATCAGGGAAATTAAAAGGAATTTTGGTAAATTCTGTCAGTTTAATGTGTTTTCATAGCTGAAAATTAAGAGTGGTGTAAAGGAGTAAGTTACGGTGTCTTGGTTGATTGGTTACTCTTGATTTCTCTTTCAAGGTCTTTCAGATTGCCTGAGTTGGTCAGAGCATGGTGTGGGCCCATTCACTTAAGAATTGGACTTGGTGATCCTTCTGGGCCTCTTTCAACTTCCAACTCAGAACTTTCTGAGATTCAGATGCTCAAGAGGAGCAACTGAGAAAAGCCAGCACAGGTACATCACACTGCGCTTGAACCACACCATCACAACAAAGAACAGAGTCTGGCAAATCACGACCCTGAAGGACCAAGGCCCTTTAAAAGCAGATGGACTCCTCCCTGCAGAACTTAAGAGGGAGGAGGAATAAATCTGCATCTCCTTGCACTGTCCCAGTCCCACCCCACATTCCTGGCTCATCCTCCCCAGCACCTGCACTCTGAGCTGGGCTTGACACTGGGCACAGGATGGGTGAGGTTTGTGTGAATATTCACCTGGGAAAGGTATTTCCATGTCATAATTCCCAGGTCACACAGAATGGAGGGTTTCCCTGAAAAGCCTGCTGCTGCCAGCACAGCCGCAGCAAGGACTGCTCCTGACTTATGCAATCAAAAGGGAATTGAAAGAAAACTGAACCTGGCAACTCAAGCATGTGCCTGGATACACACCAACACAACATCCAGTCAGAGGTGATTAATATTACACTGGTTGGTAATTTTTTTTTTTTTTTAATGTTTAAATGAAAGCTGAACAATCCCCTTAAACCTTCTGACTAAGAAATCAGGGGCCTTTTCAAGCAAATTGTTACCACACTGCTTTCTCCTCTTTGAAAGTCCATATGGTCAGATAAACTGAGAATAGAACAACCACATCTGACTTAAAGCCCAACATACAAATTATTACCACTGTGATCATCTCATTTCCCTTGGACTAGCATTAGGCCAGGAGCCAGGCTCTTTGAAAACTCTGTTTAAGTTAAAGACTGAACTGAGCTGGAGAAGAAACCAACTCTGAAGCACTGTGTGTCTGAAATAGTAAATATAGGGTTATATATAAATCTTCACTCTGTAAGGTCTTGGGCACTCTTAATGTTTAGATTTTTCTGCGGCTTGAGGTCTGGAATAAAATCAAGTCCTCATACTATTGCACACAGAAGAGATCGATGGCTCTTTCTTGCCCAAGCAAACAAGTGAATTCGATAAAGAATGAGCAGGAAGGGAAAAAACTGACTTTCCTTGAGTTGCCATTGATGCTGTTGGGAGAGCAAGCCGTGCCACTCACATCCTGGCACCAGGGGCACATCCTGAGCAGCAGAAACCTTCTGGACAGAAGCCTAAAAGCTCTTCTCTTTTCCTTTGGCCTTCTTTTTCATGGAAAGAAGGAATTCAGAAAGGCCAAGCGCAACCATTTGGTTGGAAGGTTCGTGTGTACTGCCTGCAGATGGAGCGTGCAAGACGAAGCCTATTACGAAGGATAAGGTTAAGGGGCCCACAAAAAAAGGTGGAAGAGCACTCAGATCAGAAGTTTCAAATGCAGCAGCACTCCCAATACCACTGGGGGGATGAATCTCTCAGTATTTGTAGCAGTGGTTCCTCTCCAGTTTAGATGTACCTCTGCAGAAGACGTGAGGTTGAATTCTGGGTGAATGCAAGGAGAAGGTAAAAAATTCTGAGACCAAATGGTGATGTTACAAGAAGTTAAGCAAATGGATTTATTTCCCCTGAAAGGAACTGCGTATCTCCACACCTAACTGCTTCACTGTGAATTTCTCTCCTGCCTGTTTTAATTTTAAATCCTCTAAGATAACGGAGGTCAGACTTTTGGCTCTTCCATGGCACAGGACCACACACAGATGTAGGACTTCATAATTTGATGGACTATTAAATTCTTTTCAAAATTTTGTTTTGTTTTCATTTTCTTTCTTTTTTCAGTAGTAGCCACGTGACTTCTGTCATCACCTTTGAGAGTGAATGAGTCCTCCAGAGGCTGCTACATGAAATACGACCCAAAGTTAGGATTTATCAAGTAGAAAAGTCTTCATCTCATAAGGACTCCTGCACAGGCCAGATCCAAGCAGACATTTCTGTAGCATGTGGTCTCAAGAAGTATAGGCGTTTTTTCCTAAATGGTCCTTATATATCGAATAATTTTGCAAAAAAAAAAAGAAATAATCAGTTTTTAGCAGTGCATGGAATATATTTTCGTGGAAGAAAAAGAAGGGAAAAAAGAACACTAAAAACAAATAAGGAGAAACAAAGGAAGTCATATCCTCACCCTCTGTTAGGTCGAATTGCTGCAAGAAAAAATAGTTGCTTGTTGCAGCTGATTATAACATCTTGTGAACATACTGCTTGCTTGTTTTGGCAGGGAGCCTATGACTACAGACTTCAGACCAGCTCCGCACATCAGATTCAAGGCTGCAAAGAGGGGAGGGGAAAAAAACCAGCTAAAGAAAGAAGGTGAAGGGTTCTTATCATCCCTAAGTGTCTATTTCTCCGGAGAGCAATACCTAGAAGAACTTTCCCCTTTTATTTGCTTTCAAATGGTCGTATATTTAATTCAGACATC
>VWPU01014852.1:0-58794 GCA_013398955.1 Callaeas wilsoni | reverse complement strand
TTTTTTTTTTTTTTTTTTTTTTTTTTTGAGTTCCTTTGTAATTTGTTTGTAAGCATGTCCTGATATTTGGTATCTAGCCTGTACCATGTCAGCTGCTTTGATGGGAACATGTGTATAACGACATATATTTCTGTTTTGAAATGAGCTGAGGCATGCTCCCAGCCTTCTTGGGAGAGTATTTCTGGATGTGGACTGGTGTTTTACTGAAACCTTTATACAACTGGCCTGGGATTATTTGGGGTTGATGTTCCTGTCAGCAATACTGCTCAGTGAATGAGTCACAAAGAGTCAAAACAAAAGGCGTGTGAATATACAAAAAGGGTGATGATTTGAAAGTGTGAACGAGCAAACCTGAGGCAGATCTGTCAGCCTGCAGACCCGGAGGCTATTACCCTTTCACACTGTTGTTACCTTTAAATACATGCTACTTCCATTTTCATTAAAATCCCAATGGTCAGCACTCAGAAACCACCTCTTGTCAGGCCAGCCTGGTTCCAGATATTTATTCATCATACATTTATCACAACAGACAAGTCTGAAACAGTTACTCAGCGCAACAATGTTTCTCCATTTTTTCCATAACAAATTAAAGATATTAATCTTTGCTCATAAAATAAATATTTCTGATGGCTCTTGTTGGGAAACATTCCTTTTCCTGAACAGCCTCATTTTCTGTTGCCCTTCCTGGCTGGGCTCTCCCGCGGCGACTCGTGTGAGCAGAGCAGATGTGCGCCAGGGATTGTGAAATTGGTCACCGAGGGTGGAAACACCACTGGGGATTGACAGGCACAGCCCAGAGCGGGTGCCAGGGGCTGGCACCTGCAGAGCCCACGCAGAGCCGGTGCCAAAACAGCACCCAGGGCATGTCAGGGGTTGCTCCTTTCCAGAGAAAATGCTGGGAGCTGTGATCTCCTGCTAAAGGCTCCTCACCTGCCTCCAGGAATGGCCTGCTTAATTTGCTTCAAGGCCTTTGGAGGCTCCCATCTCCCAAAGGCGCTGGAGAATGGACTAATTAACACCTTCCAAAGCCATACCTTTCACGGATATCCAAGCTCTGGGAAGACAGACAGTAATTCACCAGCTCTCTGTCCCTCTGAACGTGATGCACCAGCCTCTGTGCAAAGCTTCCTGCCACCTCCTGAGCAGTTATGATTGCTGCTGCTCAGGCATTTGCCCTGTAGATTGCATCAGTCAAAACGCTCCATCTATATCTAATTATTATTCTTCCCTTATCACCTTATTCCCTATCAAGAATGCCAATTAGTATAAGGAGTAGAATATGAAGGGATAAGATCTCTGAGTGAGCAGTTTCCCAGCAATTAATACCAGGCAAATTGCCATCTGTCAAACACCTGTTGGTTTCCTGGTAATAAACTGGGGAATATCAGAGATACGTGGCAAAGGAACAGAGAAATAAAAGAGTAAAACAGAGGGAATATGCATGCAAGTTATGTTGCAACATGGAAGAGAGACTTAAGGGGCAAAAGGAAATTAACTTTTCAGGGCTGGAACCTGGGGACTTCCAGAAAACTGTGGATTGGTTGGTCTGGCATGTAGGTTTCCTTGTTTTCACACATTGTGTGAATTTGAAAAGATTGAGTCCCTGTCAAAGGCTGGATTACTTGGATTAAACTCATACTTGCCCATGTACAGGCAAGGATGATGTCACAGATGGGACCCGTCCCATCTGTCCTATTGCTGCATCACTATGTCCAAAAGAAATATTTACTCAGCTAAGAAGGCATTTGTGGATGTGTTTCGGCATCTCATCAGGGCCTGCTCCTGTCAAACCAAAGTGTTTGCCAATGAGCAGCAACAGCACAGACAAATGCTTCAGACAGACAAAAAAAAAATTGAAAAAAGAATCCCTTAGCTCAGTGGTCATTACATAGAAAATGTGCAGTCTTTGACCACCAGCCTCAGCAGAGGAGGTACAGAACAGAGGATCAGAATTTGGTTTTTTTCCCTTTCCTTATCCTTGAGGGACCACCTTGCCCACGGTGGCTTTGGCATAGCATGAGGCTGCTTGATGTTTGGCGGCTGTGAACTGCGGCATCATCCCTCACAGCAAGACATGAGGACGAAGAATATGTGGTCTTATCATAGAATCATAGAACATCTTGAGTTGGAAGAGACCACAGAGATCATCCAGTTCCAGCCTCCCCGACATGGACAGGGATGACACCCACTAGATCATGATGTGCTGTGACTGGAATGCTGCCACGGATGGAACCTGACCCTATTTTGCTTTCTTTCAAGTTTCTTCTCAGCCACAAGTGGCTGGAGAATTCTTCTGTCTGTTTCAGTGTCTTGGGGTGATTCTATGACCATACTGTATTCCCCATCGCCTGTTTGATGTCTAGTGTACCTTTAAATCGCAAAGGGGAGAGAGAAGCCGAGAGAGCTCTTCAAAGCGGCCAGCTTGACCTTGTAACTAGAATGTTTGCATTCTTTTCCCTCCTGATTCTGACAACATTTGTTGGTTAGAAGAGTTTTGCTCTCTAGTCTCTTCAGCTTTCAGTGGAGAAGGGACTGTGATCTGCCTCAGCGGCTTCTGTTCCTTATTGGACTGTTTTTGGCTTGCTTTTCATCCAAGACTGGCTGTCATCTCCGGACCTGCTCGGCGGGACCCTCCAAGGGGGCCCGTCGGACCCTGCCTGGCCAGCCTGGCCCAGCGGAGGACTGTAGGTTTTACCTACAGAAAGAACTCTAAAATCCATAGTCCACTTCTAGGGGACAGGGGAGGGGGTATCAATATCCTCTTCAGCCCCGTGACAGTGGGGGACTCGGATTGTTAAATAAATAGTTTTTTGCACTTTCACTCGAGAAATCATTTTTCTGAACCCACGGGGGAGGTGCTGCCGGGGCCTGCTTGCCTGGCAGGCAGGAGAGGGAGAGTGAGACGCCTTTTGGGTGGTTTCCTCCTGGATTTGTGTCCAAACTGGCACATTCAGGCACCTGCTTTAACTGCTGATCCTGCCTGTGTCTCCGTGACACTGCTTTTTAGGTGCTTTCTCATTAGGAACTTTTCCAGCACTTTCCTAGCCCAGCTGTGACTCTCTGTTAGGCGAGCATAAATCAATTTCTGACGATAAGAGTTACTGCCTGCCTTTGGCTGCAGTCAGAGTGAACTAGGGATCTCGTGTGGGGCAACAAGCAGGAGTGTTTTGCATTCAAACAGCCACAGACAGATAGCAAAATGCTCCTGGCTAGTGATGGGTGAGCCCTCCGAGCCAAGGTCTGTAGCTACGGCGACTTTTTAGCATAACACTGACTCAATTATCAATCATGTAGGCAGTGCTCCTGGAGGAGGGGCAGGGATCTGTGCCCTTCTTTGAGGACTCATCTATCAACCTTACCAACACAGAGGCTTAACCTGAACGTGATAAACAGGTCCCGGTTTACACCCCAAGCCTCCTGAAGAAATATTTACTGTACGATGTGATTCACTACATTCTGCCCTAGAAATTGGTGGATAATCGTGACAAATAGCTCTAACTGTACTATAAAATCAGTCATAAGTACTTGATAGATGGGTATCATCCAAACAGGGCAGGCAAAGCTGCAAAGCTCTCCTGTAAACAAGAGGTTAACCAGCCCAAACCAACTGAGGAAAGCTCATTTGACTCTCTTTAGCCCAGCATTTTTTGCATATCAAATGTCAAACATCTTAGGTCTGTATGAAGGAGGCAGCAGCATCCAGGCTTGTCTTTGTTTGCTGAGGTGGTACAGGCAGCAGTAGCTTCTGGCTGTGTGGCAGCCCACACATAAAAAAATGGGGATGGATGCCTCCATCTGCTCCTCACACCACAGTCCTTTGCCAAATTCAGACCACAAAAGAGCATTAGAATTTCCTGGCGATGAGGAACCATCCATCTGTTTCACATATTGTCCCTCCTGCCTCGGGAAACCACTTTACATCCTCTCCCCTTTGCCACATTTGTTCCCCAAACAATATTTGTTATGCAAGAGTGTAATCGGGAGGTGAGCAGTGGAAAATGCTCCTCATGGTCCACCTGAGGGTGGAGGAGAGTGCTTGCTTGAAGGCTGTTCTTATCCCTCAGGAAGATTTAAACTAGTGGACAAAACATACTCAGTGTCCTGCCTTTCCTAGAAGTTCTTGGCTTTTTTCATCCTTCTTCTTAAAGAAAACACAAAACAAAACAAAACAAAAAAAAGAGAACACAAAAAACAAGAATCAAAAACTAAAACAAAACAACAAACAACAAACAACAAACAAAAACAAGAAACAAAACAAAACAAAACAAAAAACATCCAACCACTTTCTGAGAAAATAAACCCTTTACAAAGTTATTTTCCAACTGTAAGTTACACTGATACCATATCCAGTGGAAGGTATGGTCTTGTTTCTCAGCCAGCTTTTGCAATAACTTGCTACTTTCCCTCTCTCTGATGCAATCTACTAATTACTAAACCTATACACTTATTTTCCTTTTGATACAGAGCTGCCATGGCAAGCTGTGATGAAATTTATTAAGCTTGGATACCTGTGAAGGCCTATAAAAAGATGAAAAAGAAACACATGTAGAACACAGATGAGCTAAAAGGTGAAAGACAATTCACTTGGAGATAGAGATAAGCAAAGAAGTTGAGAAGGAAATTTGTCTCTGCGCCTTATGCAAATTTACAATATCTTGAAACTTTTTTTTTTACAGTTTCAAAGACTAGAATCAAAATCTCAATATTTGCAAGTTGCAAATCAGCAGAAGTTAATATCTATACCAAATTACTTTCCTTTATAAGTTATATCCTGTACTGTCTTACTCAACATATATTATTGTCTAAAAACGTTTGCATATCTGTTACTAATTCGCTGTGAGTACCCAATAGTATTTCCCAACATGCATTTCGTCTAAGTGATAAAGATATGCTATTGTTTTTATTTTGTAGAAAAGAAAACTTCAGCACTGGAAATCTTTTCAGCTTGTGTAGCTGAAGTTAGACTTTTTTTGTTGTATATGGCCTCATAAAAGTGAGAAAACTCTGGATTCTGCTATTACTTCAGCACCTCTGATCGTTCGATGTTAGGCACCCAATATGTTGAGTTTTACCCTAAGCTGGTCCCCTTGGAGGAGGTGATTACACAACAAAATAAATCAATCACTGGGACTTTAGAGCTTGAGGTGAGCTCTCAAGCCTTCATGGTCTTTTAGACAGAAGTTTGATAACATAGGAATGAAGACCTCTTTCCTCATTATAAATCATCTCAGCCTGGTAATTTTCCAGTTCATCCAATACTTGGGCCCAGTTTTTGTCGCATAAAGTGGCCAGGCAGGATTATATCTAACCTCCTTTTCGAAAAGAAAATTCAGATTTTAGCAAGATGCAGTACACTGCATACAACATGACTTTCTGTCATTATTTAGAACGCTTTTTCTTTTTTGGCTGTGTCAAACCATGTTGATTTTGAGGAAACAGCCTGTTAGAAATACAGATTTAGGTGGATTTATAGCTAGTTATCTTCTCAGAGGTTGAATCATTTGGGAGATAGGTTACAAAAATACAACAGGAGATGCAAACTGTGGCAATGACACAGTAATGGCATTTTTAAGACAAAGAAAACTACTTTTACAGATGGGATAGCAAAAAGTTACAATGAATATTGTTTGCTCAAGTTGGTATAGAGGCTTTATTTCCTTATATTTGTTTGTGAAACAGAACAAATATAAATCCAGTGACATTTTATCATTGAGAAGTAATGGGCTAGCATCTTAAGTCTTTTATAAAACTAACTCACAGTGTCCTGGTGACATCAAGGGACTGGGAAACAGGCAAAACTTCTAAATGTGTGATTTTTGCTTTGGGAGATATGGCCAGGGAAGAAAAATGTCATGGCAAAGCTCCATTGGATTTGAGAAATGGACCTCATGTTCACTTTGAAGTCCTGGGAGACAGGGGGGTGGAAGATCAAGCACTAAAACTTCCGACACTCAGTTTCACCTGAGACTTGGAATCGTCAGTAACAATTTAATCAGAGAGGAATGTTAATTAAGGCTTCAGGCCCTATGTATAGATGCTAATTAATTAAATGTGTTGATTAGCATTTTGCTGTATTGAACATGGAACAGCCTGCGCAAATCCTACACAGAAGTGCCACGTGTAAGGTAATTCAGGTCTGTTATATGCAGGGCTGTTGATGGGCATTGTGGTGGCTCTGATTTAAATAAGGTGGTTCTGCTGCCTAGAAACCAGACCCAGATGAGTTTGCTTTTTCCTGGTACAGGTGCTGCACACAAGGAAACAGGGACACGAGATTAAAAGAGAGAAACTGAGCTGCTACTGTGAGTGCACTGGTAGATACATCCCCACTTAATTAACTATTCAATACTGGGTGGAGAGTAGTGACGGCAGAGATGAAGTCCCAAGTCTCAGCTCTGCATGGAACAGCTGCCACTCTGCAGGTAGTTTGGGGTTTTGGGGACACATTGTTTTTTTTAAGAGATGCTTGGGACAATGTCTATCTTTTTAACACTGTTTTGCTGAAGTGTACCATAACCACCAGTTTCTTGGCTCTTTATGAAGTCATTTGGCATACTATTAAGATGTCTCAGGAATAATTCTTGCCAAGGTTAAGACATACTAATGAGTTCCAGTGAATTACTGAATTGTAGGGACTTGAAAGACCCCTCAGAAACCAGCAGCATTTATGACTGAACTGAAGATATCAAACCTCTAGTGAAGCTGTTGAGAAAATGAATTAAAATTGGGTCACTAATTTCAGAAGAAATAAAAATCACATGGGCCCTTACCTCCAGCTTTAAACAAATTTTTAGCAGCTGGCTTGAGAGAAATCTGGTTAAGTTTATAATTAGCTGTGTCAATGCCATTAATCACTGTTAACAGTTTGGGAAACCATCAGTATTTCCATTGAGGAAACACGGCATTAGCAAATACTTCCAGCACTCTCTTTGTGAATTACAAAAATTAATTAAAATAATGTACAGTCTAAGGGTAGGATTACTTCTGCTTAATTAAACAAGCATTAGTGATGTCAGGAACATCAGTGATGTCGTGACCTTCCCAATGTTAGGACAGAACCCGGGGAGTAGAGCTGTGGAAGAGCTGATGAGCTTGTAGACAGCCAGTGTAAGCCAGCTTGTAATATCCTGGGATTTCCTTGTTGATTTAAGCCACGAGTGGATCCTTTATCCACAAAGAGATTATCTGCCTCTTGCTCTTGTTTAGTCAATCACAATACTACAGATATGACAAAAAAGTGCCCGTAACTGATCTCTAACTCCAGAGGTGAGTTTCTCAAGTTTGCCCGTAGCAAGGGATGGTTTTTTTACCACCCACACATTGTTTTGCTTATGCGAAACAAAAATCTGACAAGCTTTCAAAAAGCTCCACCTCTGATTCTCTTGCTGTTAATCTCATCATTGTTAACACAAAATCACTGCTTGCCGAGGCCAACAACTTTCTGTGTTTCACTTTGTTCTGGGCCACACCTGCCTAACCACTAGTAGAACAACTAGTTAAAAAATAATAAAATGGTATTAAATGCATGTTTCGTATGTGTTGATAGATATGAAAGGACAGGTTCAGCTTTTTTTCCCCATTGTCACCTCTGAAACGTGAAAAAGTCAATAATTTACAAATGTTATCACACATGAAGCTTCACATCTGTGCTTTTTATCAACAGTTTTATGGCGAAGTTGTATGGCAATAAGTAATTTTAAAAGTGTAGAGTTACATGATGGAGAGCTTTCAGAAATTCCCTACAGGAAAATATGAATCAAGATTACCTTCATGTCTGTCAACTAGCCTGTTCAGTGCTCAACATCCATTCTTTAGCTTTTCCCCACTGTTACATCTGTTAGTTCAGAATCTTGAATCATCCCCATTACTTGGTAACTTGCAGGTGTATTCCAACTCCTACGGGAAATATTTGTTCCCACTCCCCTGACAATGAATAAAAATTACTCATGGATAAAGAAATGCAAAATCAAATAATGCCTCCTGTAAAGAACAAGAGACTTTTAAAGGATAGATGGTGACTCATTTCCAGTAAAGTTTATCTGTGTACCAATTGAAACATATTTCAGCTCTTAGGAAATGCTGTGTATTCCTTCTTCCTTCAGGAAATCCCAGTGTAGTGTAGTGCCTGCTGATGGCATTTATAGAGTTCATGACCTGTAAATAAATTCGAGTGGGGTACAAAAAAGTCTTAGCTCTTTTTACCAGCCAGGCGTGAAAGTTGCTAACGTATTCCTACCAGAAATGTCACTCAGTTATTGAAACATTTGAGTGTGTGGTGTTTGTGGTTTTGGTTATTAAAGGGTTATGAGTTGCTTCTCTTTTACCAGTTTGCTTCTCTCTTTCATAGAATCATAGAATGATTTGGGCTGAAGGGACTTCAACGACCAACCACCCCCCGCCATGGTCAGGGCCACTTCCTTCTGCTGTCTGCTTCAAAATGCAACTCTCCAATTCCACATTCATTTTCCTGGTTCAATTCACCAGCAAGGAGGCTGAAAGGCTTTCAAGCTGTGTTGAGGAAATGAGTTGTTGAAGCTGTTGTTCGGCATGTGGAAAACACAGGAACAGGTAGAGCGAGTGGTGTGTTCCAAATCAGGCTCCTATCTGTGTGGGAACTGAGCTGGCTAATTCTCCGTGCTCACTCCTAGGAGCATTATCCAAAAACGTGCTAGAAACCTGGCAGTGGAGAACAGATCTGTGGAATGTTGAGACTTATATATCCAGGAAAGGAAGGAAAGGAAGGAGGGGAGGAAGAGAGGAAGGGAGGGAGGGAGGGAGGGGGGGAGGAGGGAGGGAGGGGAGGGGGGGGGAGGGGGGGGAGGGGGGAGGGGAGGAGGGGGGGAGGGGGAGGGGGGGGGGGGGGGGGGGGGAGGGGGGGAGGGGGAGGGGGGGGGGGGGGGGGGGGGAGGGGGGGAGGGGGAGGGGGAAGGGGGAAAGAAGGGAGGGGAGGAGGAGGGGGAGGAAGGAAGGAAGGAACGAAGGAAGGAAGGAAGGAAGGACGGAAGGAAGGAAGGAAGGAAGTCTTACCTCAGAAAAGAACAAGCACATTTCTATAAGCCAGTTCTACTTTGCTACTAATTCTGCTCCATCTTGTTCAAAGGCATGCAAATAGTTTTGCCCTGTGGGACCTGCAGCCATGGTGTCTGCAGCTATATTTTTTTTCTTTTTGCTGCAGTTTGGGGTTTTTGCCTGTGGCAGCTCAGGGTGCTTGATGTCCCCAGGTGGGCACTGCCCCTTTCGTTAGAGGGCAGGTGATCTGTGTGCACACGAGTTGGTGTCTGTGCCGTCCAAAAGGAATTTTTCTTCAGTTGTTTCTTGCCTTCCTCAAAAGTTAAGTCTTTGCAGACCAGTTTGGTCATGCTTGTAGTTTTGTGGAAAAACAAAGAATGACTCATTTTACGTATGGGCAAGGTGGTCAGGTGGGAAAGAAGGTGTAAACAGAACTTTCTTCAAAGTGTTTCTTGGGAGACAGAAGCTATTTGCAAATTTCATGTTTCATTAAAAAAAACGAAATCCAAAACAGGGCAAGTTTGTATGAGATTTGCAACAGAAGAGACGCAACTCAGCTTTTTAAATGCTTCTTCAAACTGCTCTGAGCCACCCCCTACACTGTTGTCTGATGGAAATGCTATGTTTGTAACAAGATGTGGCGTGAGTAATTTCTCTGTTGGTGAGCTTTTCTTTTTTTTTTACTTAAAATTAATGTCTTTTTGACCAACACATTTGTTTGTTTCTTTGTTCCTTTCTTCCTAATTTTTTTTAAAATCTAACTACTTTCAGTGTAGAGTTGTTTTCATAAAAGTCTATACCCAAAAGAGCCAGCTTTAAATAACTAAAGGTGGTAAAAGTAAATTACCAAAAGACTCATCCTATATTTTATTCTATTAATGAAGCTGCTTCTTCCATGTCCTTTCAAACCAATTGCTGTGGTTGGCACGAAGCTGTAACCTGTTCATTTATGGAGTGAAGAGAATTTTGCTCATCACTGCAACCTCTTGAAAACAGTGTAAAGTATGAGACACAAAACTTTGAAAACATTCAAGTTTTTTAGTGGGAGCCAAAGCTGTTGTGCTGTGTGAAGTTTTCAAGTGTTTGAGCACATTTGTGAACGAGTTTAATGGCTGTGAGGTTTTGGACAAGGGGTTTTCTATCTGAATACATCAGGTTCATTTCAACTTATACAGTATGATCTCACCTTTAAAAATCTTCTTTTTTCTTTTTCATTACTAAGTTCATCTGCTAAAAACATCATAAAAGAGCTGAAGGGGAAATACATGGAATAAACACCAAAACAATAAAACACACTTTAATTTTTTTAATATTTGAGGCAAAATTTATCTGTATTTTAATGTGCTTGTTGCTATCTTCTTCCAAAATACAAAATGCTGGGATTGTATTTTAGATCTTTATTGCCTCAGAAAGAAAGGCCTATACTATTTTAAAACTTCACTTGAGATTATGCTACAAACACTTTTGATACACAGTACCTTCTTTAAAATCAAGACATATACAGACTATAAAATTATACGGGAATAGTCAAGTTGAAAAGTGGAGATTTTTCCTTTTTCTTTTTTTAAACATGTTCATTTATACAGTGTCATAGAGAACTGCCTCACTTTCTGTGAATGAACATGACATTTTATGTAAATCTAGCCAGCTGCTATTAGGTATTCATTATTTGATCCAATCTGTCATTGCAAACAGCAGTAAAATGACTGTTGACAGAGGAGAAGGCATATATAAATAAAAATAATCAGAGCTCTTGTCTTTGCAATGGAACCTCCAAAATGAGCCAACATGAAAATGGGTCTCTACATTCCACTGTGTGTGATTTTCTTCTTATGGCATTTTCTTTCTTTTTGATATGTGATATGTGGCAAGAGAAAGCAAAGCATTTTTTTCTTGTTTCTTTTGTCTGACATAAATATTCCTTGCCTTGGCTTTCTGCATACATTCATATCTGCATTTTCGGGAGAAAAATGCAAATAGGAAAATCAGTGTAGTGAAGGAAAAAAAAAAGGGATACACATCCTCAAATCAACTCCATATATAGTTATAAATGGGCATTATTAACATTTTTTTCTGCTGTAAGATGGTAAATTGTCTTTGCATTGACTTTGGAGGAAGTCTCAGGCTGTAATTCTGGAGAGGGAGATGCTGGGGACTCTAGTGTGCCTTTGGGGCAGGTCTCCAACAGGGAGCTCTCCAGAGGTCCATGCTCCAGGAAGCCACTGTGCATGGCGTGGTGACCTCTGGCCTTGCTCTGGAGATTCTGCTTTTGGCAGAGATGACTCCCGGGAAGATGCTCGTGCTGGCTGCCTTCTGAAGGAGCAGTGTTGTGGTTCACAAAGTGCTCCCACTGCAGACCTTTGAACTCTTTGGCACTGCACCGCCAGCAGTGACCCTGCTTTCCCCCAGCACACACTGGTGCATCATTCTCGTTTGCTTGGAATGTCAGTGAAAAAAAACAAACAAAAACCACACGTTCACACCACTCCCTCCTGCCCCCCATACAAACACACAAGCACACACAAAAATCCCCAAGCTGCTGTTTTCCAAAACCAGCTTATTTTTTCCATCTGTGCCTCCGAAGGAGAACGAGCAGAAATATTGCTGTAGCTCACTAATTGTTAGAATTTTGGCTAAGTCAGACAAAAAATTTTGTGTCCAGCTCTTTACTAAAATACCCAGATAACTAGACAATTTTCCCAACAGTGTTAAGTTATCAGTGGTAATGACTGGTGGTCGACAAATGTCATTTGCTCATCTGCCTACATTTCAAATCAGTTCACAGTCTTTTGAAGCTTGAAGTTGAGAAGCTAACTGTTAATATTGTCTCTGAAGACCAGGATGATATTCTATGTAATGACAAGATTAAATCTAAAAAAAAAACAACAACAAATACAAGCCCTACAGCAACAACAAAAAACCCCCAAAACAAACAAGCAAAAAACCCCAACAAAAAAAAAAACCCTCTCAAAACAAACAAACATCAAACAAAAAAAAANAAAACCCCCAAAACAAACAAGCAAAAAACCCCAACAAAAAAAAAAACCCTCTCAAAACAAACACACATCAAAAAATCCACAAATAAAACCAAAAAACACAACAAAAACAAAAAACAAACAACCAAAAAAAACCCAAAAACCAAAACCCAAAAACAAACCAAAAAACAAAAAGAAAAACGAACAAACAAAAACAAAAACAAAAAACAAAAACAAAACCAAACAAAATACCTCCAAAACACCCAAACCACCAAAACCAACTGAAATAATAATTAGCCAGTAATTGCAAGCTTTGGCCAAATTCTTCCTCCACTTGCCTATACAAGGTGAATGAAGGACCACTTTGAATTCTGCAGCTATAATTACACTTCTGGCTTGGAAAAAGTTGCTTGTGGGAAGTAAATTCACAGCTTGAGATGCATGTTAGCCGTGAGGAAATGTTCATTGATAGTGAAAAATGTTCATTTGAGGGTAAATATTGACCTAACTCAAGTGAGGCTGTAGCTAGGAGGTCCTACTGATCAAAATGGCCAAAATACCTCTCTGATTGACAATAATTGGATGAAACCATGAAATTGAAAACTCCTGCTTCTAAAACCTAAATGTAGAAGGAGCAAACATTTAGGACTCTTGGACAAACTGTGCTTCCAGCAGATCTGTTTCCAAACCAGCACTCATCAGGTAGAGCAGGCACTGAATACATGGTTCCCCTCTCGTTCTGATGCATGCATTACCACAACCCCAGAAATCTGGAAGGGCGAACTAGTATATTTACTGGATACTAGGAAAATATGCTAGCAATGATCTTAGTGACTGCTAGTTGTCCTCAATTACACCCAGCCAACATTTCTGTATTTAACAAGAGTGATTGATTAGGTAAAACAATGTCCTTTTGCAGCATCATTGCTCCCATATGGAGGCTTTTAGTGTTTACTTCATAAACATTTGTCTTTCTCTTTTCATTCCTCTTTTTCCCCCAAAGATTTGTGACTACGTTATAAAATTGATTTGGGAAGAATTTTGTTTGTTTGATTTTTGGCCCCAATAAAACTAACACAAGGTTTATTATTACGAAGCACAGGATGGAGCTTCCAACAGATTAAAACAGTGTCCATTTGGAATACTAGAAATATGAGATGGAGAAATAGTTCCTCATGTAACTTCCATTAGCAATGCAGCATTACTCCCTGCAGTGTATATTTAAGAAAATGAAATTCAAGAAACTATTCGAAAGTGAGGATGTGTTAGTAGTCCAGTCATCATGGTCAAAATATTTAAATTCCATCACCTGACAGTCTTGGCAAGGTTATGTCAAGCTGTAACGTATCTCAGACAAATAAACAGGCTGCAATACACGTAGAATTTGCATGACATCTTCAGCTGGTGAAACTCCACGGAATTCGCAATCTGCTCTTCTACCATTTTTTGTGGGTTTGGAGGGTCTGCCTAAAACGGTGCACTAGGCTTGGTGGTTGTGATCTGAAAATTATTCTGGTGGTGCTGACAAAAAACTGTAAGTGGTATATAGAAGTCTCTTTCCTTTCTTTGACTAAAAATGAGGTGGGAGGCATACTGTGAGCATGTTAAGCAAAACAGACTTTTAAAATATATCATTGCCATGGTCTGATGAACTTCTTGGGAAAAAAAAACAAACAATATCTGAGATTTAGCAAAAAAAACCCGCTATATATTGTGATCATACTACTTTTACTGTGTGCTTTAGCATTAGTAAAAAGAGAGGAAAGAGGAATCCTTTCTTCAAGTTACAAACAACCTGCAGAAACTTTGCTTCCTTGAGAAAAATAAATGCACACCCCCTTGGACTACAAGGCTCCCCACAGCTGGTGTGTTTTACTACTTAATTTGTAGGACAGTTTCTTCAGGGGTGGTATCTTTGATGATGAGAGATGTCTGGGAATGTTTCATTCAAGGTCTGTGTAAGGGGAGCAAAGTGACCCTTATCACCGGCTTATATTCACTGATTCTTGCAGCTTCTCTTTTATCACAAAGCACATCTAGATGTTAAGGGTAAGCCTAGTTTTGTCCTTCACCCCCTATTCTGCTGGCCAGCCAAGTCCGAATATAGAATTCAACAACAGCAGAGCCGAAAACCAGCTCGGATAATGACAAAAGAGGGCTCAAAAAGCCAGGAAAGGAGCAGCGCTGAGGCCACTTCAGCTGTGTGTCACCCAGGAGCTGAACGGGAGGTCAGCGCTCAGGCTCGAGTGCAGGTTTCAGCAACACCCCTAAAGCCCTGCTGCTGTCTCTGTGCTCGTCCACGAGAGCCTGGAGCCCGGAGCCCGTGTTCACCTGCCGTGAAGAGACCTGTGCAGCTCTGCAGCAAAAACCCGTGTGAGAAGGGAGCACGGAGCATCTGTTGTTAGAGGAAGTGCCTGGAGCACACCCACGGCTCCTGTTAGCACAAGAAGAGGGCTCTGTCAAAAGCACATTTTCGGTCCTGGTTACAATCCCTCCCTTGCAGAACTCCCTTTTGGCCGTTGCCTGCCTCAGTTCCTCACAGATGGAATTCCTTGGCACGTAATTGCTGTAACACAAAGTGCCCTGGATGCCTTGAGCTTGACTGTGCTAGAGAGCAGCCCTGAAAACTGTGCAGAGGCTGTAGGTCTAGTGAGAAAAGGGGGAAACTGAAGGAGCAGAGTGGTAAGATTAATCCAGACCTGGTTGCTTCTTTCTTTTACTTGCACAAATTAAAGGTAGTGCAGGATTAGGCAGAAAATGCAGCCAGCTTCTGAATTATATGAGATTTACACCCAAACATTCACAGGGCAGGAACCCCAGTCCCAAAAGGTATACCTTAGTGTGTTTTCCAGGGATCACAGAGATCCTGTGTAGAATAAGCGAATGGACAAGTGGAAAAGGCCCAGGCATGCCTCTGGATCTTGATTTGTACACATTTAACATTTTTCCCTGCAGATGCTGTTCAGACTGACAGAGGAGCTCCTGCCCTCACCCAGCCCTGTCATGGAGATGGCCTCAGCACGGAAACCACAGCTGGGCTGCTAATGAGCCCCAGGCATTTTGGGACAGTTTACAACTGCTGTCAGGGCATCACCTTCCTGTCAGAGCCCCGATCCGCTGAGTGCAGCCTGTCAGGGGATACTCCTGCCAGTGGGGCTGGCAAGGCACACCAGGGTGACAGCACCACGTGGAGCCTGGTGTGGAGGAAGAATCTTTACTGAGTTTAGAGGAAGAGCTTGCAGCAAGCTGACCAACAAAGAAAAGTGAGAGGCGGAATGGAGAAATCCATTTTTAGAAGTGACCTTTCCATGGTTCATAATGAGTGTCCTGGGTTTTCCTCTGAGTCATGGAGGAGTCAAAAGCTGTTTCATGCAGTGCCTGTCCTCAGCAGGCTCCGTGGAGCTTCCCTTGGCCTCAGAGAGTTAAATCAGATCTCGGCACAGCGCATGCAGTGCATTCTTGTGGTCATCTCTGCATTCATGCACTGCCGCGAAATATTTAGTGGTGGTGTCAGCTGCCTGCTGGAAGGTGCTGTGACTGTGTGCATCCACCTGCTGGGGTTCATAGTCAGCACAGGTGAGCATCACCCTGCTGCCAGTCACAGTGAACAGCTCCGGTTTTCCAGTCAAGAGCAGTTTAAGTTTCAGTGTGTTTATTCTCTCATTGTTTTCTTTTCCTTACCAGGATATAACAGTAGCTTAATGTTTAAACCAGTATCAAAAAAACCAAACCCAACAAAACAGCAGGTGATCTAGATATTTTTTAAGCAAAAGCTTAAAAAATGTCCTAAGCACCACAGTTCCTTTGTTAATAAACCTAATTCGTTTATTAACCTATTTCCATTCATAAAACCAATACATAGTCCAAAAGCATAAATGTCACTGCTTTCTAACTGGTCACAGTGCTAAAATAACCCCATGACGAGTCTGCAGCAGCAGTGATAAAGAATCCATAAGGCTCAAGCCTGAGGTTGATGTCTCTGTAACCAGGCACACACAGCCTGTGTGTTACGTAGCAGCTCTCTGGGTGACGGATTTGTTTTCAGTTCATGGAAGAGGGTAGGCGGTCTGGTGCGTCCAGCATGCAGAAACAGGAGCAGATTTTCACATGAAACAAAAAAGGTGACGTGCAAAGCCCAGTGAATGTTGTTTCTTTAACTTTCTCATGCATGTCATGCCCTGTGAGAGAAGTAACTTGTTAAATCCCAAGTGAACACTTAACGCCTTTGAGAAAAAATCCTGGGTTTATTCTCCTTTATCCTTTGAGCTTCATAAAAGCATTTCAGCTTTGGGTATGACTTTGGTGAGGAGATATCTAAGGCTGTGCATGGGATGGTGCTGTGGAGGGGCAGAGGGTACTCAGTGGAGGCAGGGGCTAAGCCTGGAACAGCATCAGCGTTTCCAGTAGCCCTTCCACCCTCCAATCTGAGTTGTCCTTCTTGGAAAGATCTACTGGGACTTCTTTGGAGGCTTTGGTGTCCCTGATGAAACTGCAGCCTCCCTACAGCAGCTTTGCGTTCCCGAGGTCTTGAAACCTGGGAAATTACTGCTTTTTCTTCACTGAGATGGTTACAGCTTAAGGGCAGAGGAGACTAAAGGAAGTTTTGCCAGGTTCCCCTGATTCAACTCCCACATCGTCTCTTTGGCGTGGGGTCTGAATCAGACATGCTGGACTTTCATGAAAACAGGGGTCAGCAGGTGAACACTCCTGTAGGACAGAGAAAATCAGGCCATGACATGTGGCTGGTAGGTGGATGTCTCAAGTATTTTTAGCAGTTGCTGTGAGCGGCTTCTCCCATGAATGATGATGTTGTGATAAGGTACAGTAGCAAACAGGGTTTCTGTTTACACTTCTCTAAAGAGAGGGCCAACGCTGCAGTGCAAATTTGAGAAAATAAGGTATGTGTTTATATTGCCTTACTGATTAAATATTTGGTGGCATATATAATAAAATCTATTTTCCTAGAGCTCTGAGGCTTGACATGTGTATTTGTTCGATCTTTTGGGACATTTCTACCATAATCCCTCAACACAATACAAGGGTATTCAGTAAACTATGACTCCCTCAATTTGTAGAATTATTCAGAGTTCATGTAGGAACAAACAAAATCTGTTTTGCAACCCCACACTATAAGAATTCTTTTGCTGCTTTGCAGAGGGAAGAAGATAAAGTGCTGAGTCTTAAAACTGTTCAATGTCCTACTTGAACACAAGAATAATGGACATGCAGGAAACAGCTTTTTGTCTAGGGGTGTGTTTTCTTAAAAGTTGTGCTGTTTCTCATCAAATATTTACAGGGCTCAGATCAATGTGTAAGTGTCCTGTGAAACAATATTCAGGTATAGAAGGAAGAAACAAATTTTAAAATAGCATCCAATATCTCTGGAAGTTCTCCAGGACCTGGCCCTGAGGCTGTAATATGTTTTTAAAGCACAGCACGTTTCTTCAAATGAAGAATCAGAGCAACTGCGTCTGGATTGAGGTTTTAATTTTTCCTGAAATCTTATCAGATAACTTTATTTTGCTTGAATTTGAGAATTAATTTGTTTAATTTCTGAACTCTGTTCATAACATTACACTGTAAAAATCATGACAAATATATACTTATAAAATCAAACATAAAACAACAGAAAATAGAATTGTGTTGTTGAAGAAAAGCTGTTTCCATGCACCTTAACAAAAGACACATTTACAGAAAGTTCTCTTGAAATTACTGTCTTTTTCCTTAATATATTTTGATTTCAAAACCAAAATATTTTGATGGAAAATTGTCTCCCTCTAAAAGATGGCATCCTTTGAGAGTTACTTGAAGCCATTGCTCCATTTTCAAAAGAAGAAAGGAAGCCAAACATGGTTTTCTATTGCCAGAATGGATTATTCTGCCTTTAGTTTCATGTTTTAATCATGTGTTGAATTAAATCAGAGGGAAGATAACATAGTAGTTTCTATCTACATGACAATAAAAGAAAAACAAAACTATTAATTAATTCAAACAGCAACAGAAAGCTTTATTGCATGAAGACACAGCAGTGTGTGTATAAATCTGTGTGTGGTAAAAATGATGACTGGGTTTAATGAGTTTTCCATTACTGGTTGCAACAGTTTGGGAAAGGTCATTAGAGCTGAAGTTAACCAATGCTAATTAGCTGAAAGAACAAATGACAGACGCAATTGCAACACCCAGAGCTGAGCAGGGACCAAGGGTTAGTTCAGCAGGCTGAGTGTGATGTGTGGCTGAGTGTCACAGCAGCAGAACTTCTTCCCAGAACTTGGATCAGTGTATTCCATGGCGTGATGCTGGTCAGGAACTGCCCCTCGGGCTTATCTCATCCTTAAACCCTCTGCACGGACCTGAGGTGAGCAGAGTGACCCTAAAGTTCACCCAGCCCAGGGCAGAAACCTGCCTGAACTCGGGGTGATCTGTCCTCTGCTCAGGAAACTTCTGCAGATTTCACCCAGCTTTAGGCTGGGCTCTTGGAAAGGGTTTGTAGAACAAGAAAATGGAAAATTCTAGAGAGTGGTTTTTTCTAACTACAGCCAAATTGTTGGCCACGGCCAGTTAAAAGCAATGACCAACCTACAGCCAAACCTTTGCTCACTGGCTGAACTCAAGATCAGTTACGAGTTTTACCTTCAGAGATGCTTTCTTCACCCCTGACAAGGTCAGTGGATGAAGTTGGTGTGGCATCCATCTACTGAAGAAAGATCACCATTGAGGGACCTGCTGCATCTGAAAGGGATTTCTGAGATCACAACACAACGAGCAGAAATGCTGCATCATGAGTAGCTCATAGGGGTGGTGTTCCTCTCATTTGTTTTTGGCCCCAGTTTGAATTTTATATGAAGAGAACACTTAATCCTACTGGAAAGGGACTAGAAGAGTTGCAACACCCGTCCAAGGCTTTCATTGTGTGAAAGAAAGCTGACTGTAAGGCAAAAAAAAAAAAAAAAAATTCAACTAAAGCTTGTGGGGTTACTCAGACCTAAACTTCTGTGAGAGAAAGACTTACTACAGTGACCTTTGCATCCTCTCCTACAAAAATAGCCCAATTTCTTCTCTTTATGTGAAGGGCTAAGTACTTCATAAATACCTTGAAGCTGTTTCCCATTCTCTTCTGAGTGTGAGTCAGCCCAGCCTGTAGCACAAAGTACGCCTCACCTGAGCTGTGAGGAGTGTTTGGGAGCAGAAGCAGCTAGGCTGCACTTCAGACTGGTGCTGATGTAGTAGAAACGTGATCACCATACTGGCCTAGGCGCCACTGGAGTGTTCAAATAGTTCTATGACATACTTACAATGCTTTTTTTTTTACAAACTTTTTTTTTTTTACAAACAAATTGGCTTCTCGTTTCCTCCCTGATGCCTGCAGAAGGCTGATGGTGCTGTTTGCTTTCCTCGCAGTTCTATTACCATCAAACAACAGAAGCCACACAGGCCTTTCAGGGAGATTTTACGATAGACTAAATCACAGTGAAGGGAAGGTTTTGAATACCACAAGGGAGGAAGGGAGGAATGCAGTGGAGCTCTTTTTCCTGCTGTTGGAAACCCATGGATATCATCTCCAGGTATTCAGGAGTGTGTCACAATAAACCAGGCTCCAGCACACCGGTGTGCTCACAAGCTCATGTACATTTTGACATTTCCAGTCCCCAGCTAACACAGTTTCATGAGGAACATCTGGTTGGGTTGCCTAATGCCAATATTGATTCTGGCCTCACCTCGCCTGCACTGAATGGATGGATCTCGTATGCCATTTGTTTCTTTTTTCATCAACATGTGTACATATTTGCCTTCTTTCCCCTCCCCTCCACCATCCAAGCCTGTGAAGCAGCCAGTGAGTCACGTTTTTTCTGTCCCTTTCTCTTGCTGTAGGTGTGTTTGTCCATCATACCTGCAGCGCTGGCTCTCACTGTAGGTTGGACACGGAAGAAAAATAAAAACAAGCCAAAACCCACACCCCAAACAGCTCTGCTGGGTTCAGGTGTTTGAGGGGTGAGAGACACAGGATAGATTCTTTAATCCAAAGAGTGTGTACTGTCAGCTTCAGCAAAGGGAGTCAGTAGATCAATGACACGATCTGTGTTTTCAGAGGGGGGAGACAGGTGAGGGAGCGAGATGAGAAAGCACAGCTGGAACATCTAGTGTGGGGCATCCAAGTAAAATGCTGTTTGTGAGAGCACAGATGTCCAAATCTTCACAAAGGCAGCACGTGGCACTGCTGTTTGTGACTGTCCCAGCCAGTCCAGAACAACTCTCCTGACTCAGTGGCCGGTGCAGTCCCCGTGCTCTTGTTTCATGCAACTGAGCTCACAGTCTGGCACCGGGGATGTCTGCTCTTGTGAAACAGTGTCCGGATTCAAATGTCAAATGATGAGGTAATTCCTATTCACGTTTGTTTGTTTCACCTTTGAAGGGAGAAGAGGAGGAAGACATCTATTCCTGTAGAATTTGTCATATGAAAATGTTTACCACCCCTGTCTTTCTCAAGGTTGATTTTTTTTTTTCAACGTTTTACGATCACCTCAACAGGAAAGAGACTTGATGCCATTAAAATCTCAAGGTAATAAATTGCTTAGTATGAACCTGGGATACCTTTTGGTGAGTACTTTGTATTCATGCTCATCATAAACTCTCTACTGCTCTGTTCAAGGAGTACAAAGAGGACTCACTGTACAACACCCAGAAGCTCTGACTTTCCTCTGGGCTCTACCAGAGGGGAAAAAAACAACAAAGAAGAGAAAAAAAAAAAACAAACAACCAAAAAACAATGAAGAAGGCTTTTATGTAAGCACAGATTGCTTGCAAAGGGAAATGGATATTATTTTGTAGACCTAACAGCGCCATTAGTAGAATGGTTTTGGGAAAAACACTCAGAATGCTGCCATTTTCCAGCTACCAGAAAGCTTTTAGACTATTCTGTATGGCCCAGAGATTGTATTTTGTGAAATAACAAGTCCAAGATAGCAGCCTGACACGACCTTAACAATCCTTTTAAAAAAGAAAATCGATTCCCTTAAAAGAAAAAAAACACTCTAGGAGGTGTGTAAAGAACTGATGTGTTTGTTCCCAAGGCGGGAAACCAAAAATATCCCTCGGAAGGAGGAGATAGCAGGAGGAAAAAGATGTGCACAGGTAAAATAGCTGTAAAATAAATGTGAAATAGCTGCCTTCCACAGTCATCATTGATGACTCAACAGGGGACCTCAGAATCAAAAATTTAATGGGCTATTGATTGTGAGTGAAGAGATCCCTTTGCAGGACTGCCAGAGATTCCTTCTCTCTGCAGGTCAGGCAAATGGTGAACCTCTAAAACCATCATCGGTGTACAAGGGCTCATATTTATACTCCATCAGCAAAACTCTGTGAAGAAGGTGGATAGGAAATTGCAATTATTTTGGGCTACAAAGGCAGTGAACTTGGAGGTGAAAGACAGCCTTCCTTTGTCAGGTGAAGATAAAGAATCCTGCCAGCTACAGCATGGGATAAATGAGTTTAGAAGAACTTGGAGGCAAACCAAGGTGTGATTCTGGGAAATGGATTGGGTTTTCATGTCTTTTAATTTAACCGTCTTAACCACAAGCCTCACTTCCAAACCAGAATGAAAGCAAGGTCCACAGAACATGGAGCCAAATAATACCAGAAGCACAAATGGCAAGTAATGCTGATGAAGTTTTAGAGAAATACACCTGCATTTAAAGCTTTGGAGTAAATTTAAAGTATGTATATATTCACCAATACCTTACACAGCAGCTCAGGTAATTTCTGGAAGTAACTCAGCATGAATGGCAGATGCCTCTCATGTTTCTGTCTGTTAAAATTTCAGTAGTTTTACAGAGCCTTTAAAGCTGACCAAATTGACGGAGGGAAAACTGTCTTTTAAATCTGGCAGGTGCAGGCAAACCAAGTAAACACCTTCCTGCTGCAATCTTGACCGCAACTCAGCCTAGCTAGTGTTCTTCTGCAGAAATATTAAGTTTTCAATGTGTGCAGACATCATTCCTAGTTAATTCCAGATTGGTATAGCCCCTGTCTGTGCTGGGGGGCCAAAGAACCAGAGCTAACAATTGTGACGGAACACAAAGGTGGGAAGAGACCTTTTTTAAACTATTGTCAGATTCCCCAAATATCCCGACTTTTGTTTGTACCGAGTAGCCACCCTCAAGCTCCTCTGATAGTACAGAAAGCAATAAAATAGTTAAATTAAGTCCTTCTCTGGCCTCTGAGGATCAGTCTCTGGTTCTCTGATGGAGATTTGCCTTTCTTCTGCTGGTCCCTTTCCACAGGGACATGACACCCATCATCCCATCAAGAGGGACATCAAACCACCCCTGGCAATCCACCCAGGGCTGCAGTGTCAGCACAAGTTTTGTGTCCAGGAGGGGTGGATTGGTGACACAGCTTTGGAATTTCAGGGGGATCATTCCTGGCTCTACAGTCAAAAAGATGGATCTTCCCCTCAAACTCTAGATAATGTTTTTATTCTCATGAGCAGCTATGATTTGTCCACAGATTTTATACTAAAGAAAAAAGGTTGAAATGCATTTTTATCAACGTTATTGTCATAAATCTGTAATTGTTATGCTATGCAAGCTAATGAAATGGGCCAAATTCCTTTAAAATCCAAAAGTCAGCCTCTTAATCAGTGTGAGGCACATGTGAATTACTTTATTTCTCTAATACAATTCCCGAGACCTGTGAGTTACTCCTTACAGACCCAGCTGGAAGGAAATTATCTTCAGGGATGTCTTTATCTCCCTGCAATAACTCAAATGATCATTGGAACAATCACTGATACAAGCAAGATTACTCCCAAGTAATGCCATGAGCGTAAATCAGAGCAGTTGATTATATATATTTACAGCTGCAATCTGACTTCAATTTATACAGCAAAACAAGGAATACAGGGCCAAAATGTGCTCGTGAACAGGAGACACGAGCAAGATACATTAAATTTTATGGCTCTCATCCATTTTACTGAGATTTCCTTGTGTTCTGTGCACTGGTGTTTTCAAATTTACCTGGTCTCCTTTTTTTTTTGTTGTTACTTAGATTCCCCACTGCTAATCCCATGTTTTAAGTGAAGGCGAATTTTGTAGAGCAAATCAGAAGAGTAAATGTGATAGGCAAGGCAAGGCAAGGCAAGGAAATTCCATCCCCCAGTAGGGAAAAAACGTCTCTTTCAAGCCAGGCAAACAAACATACTTCATTCCTCAGTTGTATGACATTTTAAAATAGTATTAATGAAGTTGCTGGTAATTTGAGGAAAGGTGATAACCAGCCCCTTTCCACACCCTACCAAAGAAATTTCACCCCCCACACAAAAAACCCCAAAAACACAAACAACAACAACAACAACAACCAAACAACAAAAAAAAACCCACAAAAACAACCCACCAAGAAAACCCACCAAAAAAAACCCCCACATATACAAAAACACATACACAAAGAAACCCATCCCAAATCAAAACACCCAACAACTGATGAAATCAGATGACTACAACTTGAAAAACTAATAATACAAGTTTTGTTCTCTCTTACTATATGGACTTAAATAAGCAGATCAGTCTCAGGACATAATAGGAAGTGAAGATAACATCAAACTTATTTTGCCTGGTATCAAAAGGTCAAAATCTTTAAATATCTGGCAGTTTGTTCAAAAAGCTATATTCCACCTACTGTGGGTTTGGGGGCTTTTTTTCCCAAAATTGTGGGATTTTGTCCCCATGAATAATTTTATGGGTGTTTCCAAAAGACATGCAATGTGTGGCAAAGAACGGTCTGTCAGTTTTATACCAAATGTTGTTTTTCACCATTTCTATGTATGGGTTAATCAACTCAAGAAAGTAGGGCCTGCTTATCTGCAGCTCCATGTTTGTGTTTGCATCAGAGTCCAAATATTTTTCTGTACAAAACCCTCATTAAGATTTTCCCCTTTCACTGAAAACTGTGAAATTCTTTCTTTTGGTTTGTAGGTAGCATTGTGGCAACAAACCCATGAGGCTGTGAGGCAGCAGGGAGACGCACAGGGTTTGAATTTTGAGACTATTCTAGTTTATGCAGGTAAAGGGACAATTATATCTTTAAAAATCTCGTTGTATTACGGAACAGACGACTTACATCAGTGAAAAAATTATCCTCAGTTTATGTATGAAAAAGAATATCTGTGTTAACTCTCCATAAACTAATCATGTTATTTCTTTTTCTTTGGAAATGGTTACTAAACTTAAATGGGTTTTTTGTTAGGATGATAGTAACTTTCACTGCAGCTTATTGTTCATTATATTCTGTTGGTTAGGTGCTTTTTGGGGTGTTATATTTGAGCAAGCTGGACACTTACTTGAAGCAGAGACCTGTATTTCCTAGATCAACTTTCCTAACAAACTTCATGAAAATTCTACCTTGCCTAGAGACCTGAAATTTCAGAAAATATAGGCTCCTCCTCCGGAAATCATTATTATCAACTGGTCATTTTAAAATCAGATAAGTGACTTGTGCTTAAAGACAAGCATGCTCTGAACACTTCACTGGCCCCTAAGGACTTAGATGTACTTTTCTTTAGTGTTCACAACATAAAAATTTTTAAAAAGACCTAGTTAAGTGTGAAATTCCTTCAGTAACTGAGGGGATGCAAAGCTGTGCCTTTCTCCATGATGTTCCCAAATGCCATAAGCCAATCTTAGTGGCCGTGAACACCTTGCCATTATTTGGCATTTCATTGTGATGGGGCTTAGGTATCAAGGATGGACAGCAATGTGTTTCAGAAGTTTTCTGCTGAGCACATTTTGTTCCTGCCAAATTCTGTCAAGACTGTGCTTTTTCCTAAGTCACCCATTGATCCAGACTCATATTGTTGGGATGGATTCCAGGGGTTTGAGCTGATCCAGAGAACAGCGCTTCCTTCCCTATGCTCTAGCACCCTTCCCTCTCCATCCCCTAAAGAGCAGAAGGAAAAAAAAAGGTAAAGAACCCCTGAAATCGTTAACATATGAAAGATAACAACTCTGAGCCAAACCCTCTATCTATTTCTTCCTCTGTTAATTATAAAGCAGCAGAATAGCTGGCACAGATGTCTTGGCTAAGCTATGAGTCCTGTGATAGATGATGTTCTCACACTAGCCAATGCACTCATGTTTCCTCCCTGCTATATTAGCTATGATCATGCCTTTTATCCAAAGTGTATTTTTAACATAAATATTTTTTTGCGACATCCATATAAGCAGAAAAAATTAGCACTGTATCCCAGGGGACTGCATTCTAAAAATTTGATTTATTTCTGTGTATTATATCATCACCTTTTTTTTTTTAACTGCTTCCTCATCATTACCAACTATAATTCGTTCAAAAATATTTGAGGATGGTCTGGGTGGCTGTTGCAATCAACACAAGTCAACATCATGGAAGGAAATAATTTGTTTGCTTGAAAGAATGAAAGCTTTAGCTTTTCCAGGCTTGGGTCCTTCTGGGTTATAATTTGTCTTTCTTTTTTTTTTTCCCTTACGGCATCATTGACCAGTATAAGAGCAGCATTCCTGAGAAATCCCAGCACTTGGAGAAGTGGGCTTTCATGTTCTGTGCCTGGAATCAGCCACAGGCATGGTTTTGGGGCATGACAATTTATGACTATTTCTGAAACAGTGGAATGCTATAAAAATAAGTAAATAATAATAAAAAAATCCTAGAATCTGAATTTTACCATTGTAAGAAATAACACTTGAGGCTCTGTTTTGTGTTTTGTGCAAGACTGAGTTTTCCAGAGCTTTCTAGGCTGAGCTATAGTTGATGGGATATAGGCAGCCTGCTTTTCTGGGCTGGCGTTAGGATTTAGAGTTTCAGTCAATCACTGATTTATTTGGAAGTGAGGGAAATGGAAATGAGTGTAAGGTCTTTGATTGCTATCAAAATTAAAGTCCTCTTTTTGAAAAATAATTTGATTCAGTGTGGAGATTTTCCAGAGTAACCCACACTGGTCCCACACCTCTCTGTTTCGTGCACTATTAGAGAACAAACCCTGACCTCTCTTCCTTTAACAGAATTGTGCCTTTCCTTCTGAGCAGAGCTGACATTTTGCTGTCCCCTACTTTCCTGTGCTGCACCAGTCCCAGCCTGTGGATCTGGGTTCCACGAATGCACAGTGTTAGACCCCGAACGCTGTGAATTTTGCGAGTGAAATAGAGCGTGTTGTGTTGAGGGCTGCCCTTCAGGGTGTGTCCGTGCTCCCTGGGCTCCCACGCGAGCTTTAAGCAGTGCCTCTAGACTGCAGAGGAGCCTAAGCTCACCCTTGTGGCTTGAGGAACGCCAGCAGTAGAAAAATGATGTGTAGCTCCATATTAATTTTCTTTATTTCTCTCGGGAGCCAGAGTAATACCTGCTGTGTTCTAGAGCTGAGTGCCTCCATATATCCCAACTGCAACAGGGGTGAATGGATGGTCCAAGACCAATAAATTCTTGCCACACTGATTCTTGACACATACATTGCCCCTTTTATACCCGTACTTCTGCTCATGACAAAAACCCTGCATAAAATCAGGGAAAAAAAAAAAAAACTAAATGAAAAGAGAAAACATCAAGAAAAGAAGTGTGGGTCCAGAGCAGCTGCTGCAAGGCACTGTGAGTGTTTCCTCAGGTGGCAAAGCAAAGTGGATAAAAGCACACACAAGCTCCTATATTGCCAGGAGTCTCCAGAGAAGTCTTTCACCCTGCCTATTTCACTTCAGATTTTTACCTAGTTCTTCTGGCAAAAAGAATTTGCATTGTGGTAGAGACAAGCTGAAAAATTATCTGTGGGTGGGCTAGGCTCTATCTACCCAAATCCAGAAGCAAAGGTTTAGGATTCCACTAAGATATGCAGATGCATTATTTCTCATCGCCACCAGGCTCTGGAGCTGGCCTTAGCTCCTATCTCCACATCTTCCAGACAGGTGAAAGAATACTCTGAGTCTCTGGAGGAGCTCCAGAAAAAAAAAAAAAAGGTGGGGGGAAAAAAAAAATTGTGGCATATCTTGGAAACTTTGTCAGTGGTTAATGGTTAAGTGGTTTAGGTACAAGAGGGATGCATTTCATATTTAAAAAAAAAAAAAAAAAAAAAAAAAAAAAAAAAAAAAAAANAAAAAAACAACCAAAGAAACCAATTAAAAAAACAAAAACAAACAACAAAACAAAACATAATAAAGAAAAAACAAACAAACAAACAAACAAAAACCCCACAACACAACAAAAACCAAGCTCTCTATTGGAGAGCAGCTGACAATATATTCTGGCTCCGTTTTGCAGTGCAGACACAAAGGAATGGATGCACACTGGGAAGATGGCGGAGGTCCCTCTGGTGAGGAAGAAAAAGCCATATGGAAAATATTCTTTCTTTGGTGCTTTCAGTGACACAGCTTTATGCTATGAAGCAGTGGTAAGTGCTTAGCATGCCCTGAGGACATTTAGGGTGTCCATGTGAAGCACAGATCCACCAAGCAGGGTGTTTTGGACCAGGTTAGCTTGGATGGAGAAGCACACATAAAAGTGCAACCCTACTGGCTGCCACCAAGGCTGTCTACTTTCCTAGAAAGCACACCTCTCAATAGGAAGGCAAGACAGAAGAAATAGCCAAAATCTCAAGGGAATCATCTTCTAGTTCCGCAACAGAGGGCTGGATTCAGACCGAGCACTACAGCCACAGCCACTCCCAATTCCATCCCTTCTCTCGAAAGAGTTACAGCAATAACGATATCAAAAGCCTTTCCAGGGCTGGGAAGCAGAGTACAAACCTCACCTTGGCCTTTGTGGCCCCGAGGCTCTGTTTGCTCTTGTGGCAGTGCTTGGAAGATGGGATGCAACCGAGCTGCTTGAAACACCCCGAGCTGAGAGAGGGAGTAGTGCAGCACGAAGATAAGAGCAGGAACCTTCACTGCTGCTGCTGAGGGATCAGCATTTGAAAAGAGAACAAAGAGAGGACTGAGCTCCAGAGGCAAATAAGAATCGAAGCACTGAAATTCTCCAGCAAAAATTGTTTAAGCTTTGTGTATTGGAGTTTTTTCTTTGATGATTGCCCGTAGATTTTGAAGAAAAGCAGTGGGCCCTTAAGTCGTGAGGAAGAAAGTAGGGTTGGAGAGAAAGCCAAGAAGAAATGCAGTAGTAGAGAGTTTTATTAAGAGTTTTAAGAACATGGGGATTCCAGGGAGGGTGGGACGTGGGTTGGACCAGACTTAAATTAGCAGCAGAAGTCTGCCACAATTGCTGCAATGACAGTCAAGAGTGATGCCAGATGAAAATAAGTGTGTGGTGTGTCAGCAAAAATGAGATAAGGTAGTGGTGAGTCACCCCTGCAGGGACACAGATGCACTCAGCTGTGCTGAACCCTGTCACCCAGGTGCTGCACAGACCATCCCCACCAGCCCAGCTCTTCGGTGAGACACCATCACGTGTTATGACAAAGCAGGTAGAAAATCACGGTGCTCCCCCAGAGCTTCACTTATCCCCCTGGTGACGATTCATCTCGATGGGACACAGGTGTGGAAATTCACCCCCACAGGATTGTTGCATTTACAGAATGCCACAGGTGGGTTCAGGAAATCTAGGTGGGAAGGCACGAATGAATGAATTCAGGTTCCTCTTGGGCTGCAATGAAGGACATATCTCTTGCTGCAGGGCAAATTCCACTAGGAAAAATTAAGGATGAGCTCTCCACAGGGAGAAATTACAAAAAATTACCTGACTCCATGCTACTGAGACACTACAGCTCTTTGGAGTACAGACTAGGTTGGATACCCATAAAATACTCAGGAGGTGATACAGTAGATATGACCCAAAACCAAAAGAGTGACTTTTAGTTTCCTTTTTGCTGTCTCTTTCCTTCTATGCTCAATGAACCAGCACACAGCTCACAAAACTTCTATCACCTCTGTTCTTGCATTGTCACAATGATAAAAGGTGTTTCCTTTTTAGGCTTCTCTTCTAGCGTGGTGGTTCTTTAAACAGAGAGTTTAATCCACAGAGAAGTTCTGTTGTCTCCATGAAAGTCAAGCTTATAAATATGACATTTAAAAATTTAATTCCAACAACGCCAAGAATCTGAAAATGAAAGACTTTGCAAAAAAAAAAAAAAAAAGTGGAACACATCTCTAACAGAATGAAAATCTGCCTGGCTGAAATACTGTGTGGTGCCTCTTCAGGAAACATTTCCTGGAGTTTTTAAAGGGCTCTGTTAGGACAAGCCTACGCTGTTCATTTGGAATATTCCCTTGGAGAGACTAGAACAGTGCTATGTAAACACATCCAGGTGCATCCAGCAGTGCAGGAAGGCCTGATGAAACAGCTCTGAGTAAACATATTGGACCCACTTACTGGAAATAAAATCAAGGGTGAGAGTAAGGCCCATTGAGGGTCTGGTCCTTTCTGTTGAGTCCACTACTTCCACACAAAATTATTTTCCCAGCGTTTTATGGTGTTCCGAGAAAGTATTCACAAGGGATTTTGTATGGGACATCGTATCTAGAACTCCTCCAATGCTGGCAAATGGCATCACTTATTATTGTTTACAGATGGGAGGTGGAAGATTTCTGTGCCTGAAAATTCATTTATTTGTTTCCAGTGATGGGAGCGGGCAAGTGAAAGCCACCACCCCTTTTGCAGACTTTGTGGACTTGTTTGGTTGTGGGTTTCTGTTGGTTTTTTTTTCTATTTTAAACTGACAAAGGAGAGCATATTTGCAATGCTCATAAACACCTTAACATGAAAATGCAAGGAGAATTTAGAGAAATGGGGATTATGTCACATGTCCAAGGCAAGCCACCACAGCCCAGGGCATATCAAACACTAAATCTAAGTTCTTTTTAATATGTTATATTACCTCTTAAATCAACAGGTTTCATGAAGCACTCTAGTGAGCTTTATATTTCCTGAAACAAAATTAAAGTCTAATGGTTCCAAAAGTGCCTAAAACAAGAAGATGCTGAAGCTTCAGGAAAACTAGAGTGAATAGGTAGAGAAATGTGTGTGAACAGAATACAGACCTGAGTTTCCTACAGCTGTATGGGTTGTATGAGCAGCACAGAAGTCAGATAAAATCAGATCTTGACCAGTTTCTGAATAAAATCATGTGGGAATCTATTTACTAGAAGGGGTATAAGTTTTAATACAAGTCAGATGTTCCACAAATAGACTTCTGTAACCAACCACAGGTGGAGTTGACATGGTCTACTTGAGAATTTCTATTTTAAGAGCAGAGAGAGAAGAGATCCCGTCATGGCGATGCCATATTTTTGGTTATAGAAAAGCTATTTTGTGTTTCTGTCTCTTCTCAGAACTTCCCTCAAGTATTCTCCAGCCAGCATTGTAACAGACAGCAAAGGCTGCCTTCAATCCCAGGATTTTGAGACAGCACAGGAACATTGTGATGGCTGGATCTCACATCCTGAAAAATGAATCACATGCTCATGATTTCTCTACCAGCTTTCTTTTGGGGTTGGGGCACACCCTTTAGGCACACATCTGACAGGTGTCCCAAGCTTTTTGAGGACTCTAACTGGAGAGAGGGTTTTACCCTGAATCATGCACAGGGTTTGTCTTGCACGGGTACAGCGTCTGTGACCCCAGTGGTTGACCATCTTCTCTCAGTAACGCAATTAATACATCTGGCTTGAATCTGAATCTTGCTAGGCCTTTATTGACTACATTAAGTAGATACCTTTTATTAGAAGTAATGTCCTCTTTCACAAAACTGCTCCAAATCACCTCTCAATCTTCTTTTTTATTGGATTACACGTATCAGAGCTCTTCCAGGTTTTCACGTAGGCTAGATCATACACCACAGCCGGAGTTTGGAATTGATGTTGTTCTGGCACTAGCAGCTTTTCAAACTGAACCTTTTCCAGGCTGCCTGGCATCTGATCTTGACCGTGGTCAGATTAAACATCCCATCCCAGCAATAATGAACAATCTAAGTGAGCACTGGGAGAATATCCTCAGTAAGACCCACAGCTGACAACCCCAGGATGTTCAGGGCAAATATGGCCAAGTAAAACATTTTGGCACATACTGAGGTGAGACATCCCACCTTTGTTCAGAGGGAGGGAGAGTACAGACTGACTTTTTAAAGTCTGTGTGGTCTATGTCATTCATCTTTTCGAGCTGTGTCAGGTTATCCATTGGAGGAGTTAACACATCAGATAAGTACAGACTACTTTTTTCTGGCGTGCACTCAGCTCCCTTATGAAGCACAACATACAAATTGTTTCCGTGTTGGAAGCCCTGGATCACCCAGCAATATTATTCTTCCTTGAGAAATGCAAGTGGTAAGTGGCCAAGGACTTCCTCTGGGCACTTTGATCTTTTGGCTTTGAACAAAAGCTTTCAGAAATCCATAAAATGCGCTGGAACCTGTAATTCTGGAGCAAGTCAGCGAACCTTCACAAGCAGCAAATATGGACTAAAGAATCAGAAATCAATTACATAATTCCCTTTTCTTGTGTATGATTCAATTTTCTTTAGCCATAGCTTACTGGTGGAAAAGGAACTAAGAGAGGATTCCAAGCAGTAGCAGATATCATCATTTTTGCTCTTTCTGCTGGGTTTGATGAAAATTTCCTGTATGGAAGCTTGCAATCCACAGGTCAGATTAATGCCAAATGAATGAAGTTAGCTTCTACAGATGCAGGAAATAACTAACAAATTTGAAGTATAGCTAACCCCAAGCCTCACTTTAAGTAATGAAGAGTTCACTATTTTTTTTTTTAAATAGTCTCTGAAATGAATCCCAAGTTGCTGAATCTTGGATATCATCTTTTCTTAAATCCTGGAATTTCCATAGGTCTTCAAGAAGTTGCTTAGTTAGACTCTGTAGTGACTTGCATTGAATTCAGAGCTTAAAATCCTCACCTTTCCAGATGAATATGATTTTTGTAGAAGCAGAGAGATGTTGGTAATCAGAGCTTAGAGAAACAGAAGGAGAGCAGCTGTGGTTTAACACAAAGATGTAGGCATAGCTGTCCTATCCAGGAGGAAAGGAATTTCTAACTTCCTTCTCGTTCCTCTCTTCCTGTAAGAAAAATTTTTTGGCAGGACTGCTCCTTGCCTTGAATCGACTGCAGTTTATTATGGTTGACTCTGCATCATCTGGGCTACATTTTCACCAAAGCCTGGCCCCATATGCCAAGGAAATGTTTACACCTGCCCAGCAGCCAGCTCCAAGTCACCATAGCCACGCAGTTCTCTGTTCAGCTGGGGTCTTAGTTAAGCTCGAAATTTTTTTAAAAACGGGGTTTACTCGTAATTTTCTCTCTAATTGCTGCCTGATCTCATCATCAGCATTTCATCCCGAAGCCAGTGCAATAATTAAAATGTGCTGCATGTGTCTGTCTGTTTTGTTGTGTGTCACTTTACACCCCTGTGGCTTCCAGGACCCACCAGCCAATTTCAGGCCAAAGTGACAAGAAGAGAAGAAAGTCTTGCAGATGCAGAGTACTTAAAATTTTATGAAGCTGGGCAGCTGGAGGGTGCAATCAAGTGCAACAAATATTACCTCCAAAAGTAAGTAGTTGCACTTCTTAGGTGTCACGAAAAAAAAGTCCAAGAAAACTTCTTCCGTATGTAATACAGCTGCAGGAAAAGGTCTAGTTGCATCCTGCATATTATTAGACCCTGGGGAACCAAAAACAAAAACGAACAAACAAAAAACAAAAACAACCCCACCCATCTTCTTTGTTAAACTATTTTCCTTTAAATGAGTTTGGTTTAGATTCAGAAGAACTTTGTCCAGTTGAAATATGACATGGTTGTACTCACCAAGTGCTCTCACAGCTTGTTCCAAAGCTGGCCCAAACCAATCCAACCAAGACTGATGGATGTTTGATGAAGGCACTTGCACTCCTATCCAGTCACACCAGCTGCGTTCTTGTCACCATTTTCTACCTGATTTGGTGGTACAAAAACACAAATTTGCTGGAAAGAAGCTTTGTTCCATGACTTTCGATCAAGGCTTTGTTCTTGGGCTTTTTTTTCTATGACACTGACAGAGAAAACCTGAGGCAGATTGTCACAAGCCAAAGAGATTTTCAGAGCAGTTTAGCCTTCCAAACATCACCTCAGCCTGCTCTTTATGGCCTCTGCTTTCCTCCCTGTTTTGTACGTTTTCATAATTGCTCTGAAGCTAAAGTAGAGATAATATGAATACCAATAAATCAGTTAGTGTTACATAATACAGCACACGACCTGACTTTTTCTCTTTGCATTCATCAAGACACAGCCTATTTTCAAAAGGTCCTGGACATCTCACAATAAAAGTGGATTTCTGATAGTTTATAGTACTCTAGAATAATGAAAAATCTCAAGGCAAGTTTCTGGTACAAGTTATTTGCAAAACCTCTTTGTAACTGACACCTACTTTTTGATACAATAAATTAATGGTTTTACTACCAATTTTCCATCAGGAGGCAAAAAAGAAATCTGTGCCTGCTTGCACACCTCCCATACACCTGGTTATCCTAGAACACTGACACCAGACAAGTAATCTTTGCTTTATAAATTGTTTTACAGATCCATTGGGAAAAGCCGATTATTCAGGAGGGAAATGTAAGAGATCAAGTGAAATACTGTGTAGGCTGTGACACTGGCTCTCAGGAATTAAAAAAATGCTTCCACTGAGCAACTATGTTTGAAACAAAAAAAAGAAAAGAAAAAAAAAAAAAGAAGCAGCGGATTGAATTCTGGTTGACTATACAGTCCTCAGGTTTGGGAGGCTGCAGCAGTGCTGCACCAATTTTTTGTACCAAAGTTACTTTCCCCTTTTCCTTGCTAAAAGGTCAGATGAGAGTGACAGAGCTGAAAATGCAATGAAGATGTAACAACCCCGTGCTTTATTGCCAGAATACTTGACAGATTAACTCCTTCCATTGTGTCTGTTATGAGGAACACATATTTCTGAAGCAAATTCTTGTCTTGCTGCGGGACCCCATTAACAAAGGAAAAGCAAAGCACAGGTTAAAATCACTCCTCAATCACTCCTCGGCATGGGAAAGAGAAACATCAAAAATACAGCTACAAGGAGATAAAAGAGCTACTGAGACTCGGGTTAGCATTTCGCAGAAAATGTGCACTCTGTCATTTTGTGGGCAAGTGCTCTTATGTGATACAGTTCTGAAGAAACACACTGGGAGTGGAAGCAGACTTCTGTAATCTCCGAGAAACACGGAGTCTTTCCTTATGCTGCTCGTGGTGAGGGACTTTGAAGGGCTGCTTCCCAAGCAAAATCATTAAAGACGAAGAAGCTGAACGCATTAACGCGATTTGCAGCTAATTTCAAACAGCATCTTGCCTTAAAGAATGTAAAAATAAGCAGATTCCACCTGTTGCTAGGTCAGCCAAAAAAGCACAAGCTAGGCAGTGTAATCCAAACCAGCTGAGTGATAACTCCTCAATCACTCCATTGGCTGACACGTGGCTAAGGGAGCAAAGAGATCTTTCTCTTTTTTTGTTTTTTTTTTTTTCCCCCTAACTTCTATTACTGCCTACATTGCGCTTGATGGTTCAGAAGATGGTTTCGGGCTCCTCTGGTAGCTGGCAGGCTTGCTGCGTGTCTGTGGCAAAGTGCTCAGAGGATGAAAGGTGCTGGGAGCAGAGCTGGCTAAAAAAACCTCAACATTTCTCTTCCTGGCTGGGGATCTCTGCACCGAGCAGGTGAGATAGAAGGGGTGGATGTGCTCATCTGACTCTTCTTGCATGAGCTGTCATGAGGATGAAGCCTAACAAAAGCAAAAAAAAAAAAAAATTATTACTAAAAAAAATATAAATTATTCACTTGCTCGGACTGCCTAAGTACTTACTTAAGTTTACTCAGCATAAATATTTTTGTGCCAGTGCAGGTTGACAGAGCATCTGACAGGGAAAAAAAAAAGGAAAAAGAAATTAAAAAAAAAAGGGGAAAGTTAGAGAATGGATACCATCTAGTGGTACCACCAATAAAAGTCTGGGTTTGGTGGCTGCTTGGTTTGCCCGTGGCTGTCTTCCTTCCCAGGTCCCAGTTTTTTGGCAGACCCCTGGGGGTCACTCCTGTTTGTCACTCCCTTTCTGCAGGGACGGTTCTGGAGCTGGCAGCTCCTGAGGGACACGAGGCTGGGCCAGACCGAACTGTCCCCCAGCTGCAGCCACACGTTCCTCTCTCGACCCCTCTCTGAAGGAATTGTAGCAAACCGAAAAATTCTCAGAAAATAATACATCAGCTTCGTTTTCAGCCAAGGATCCAGTCCTTTGTGCCAAAGAGTCAGGTGTGTTTCACCTGGAGTATTCCACCTTTCCTTCTTCCCACATGCCTCATCACAAGGTTTTCTCTCTGACAGGTGTAACAGGCTCTACCTCTATAAAATTTATCGTAAGATTACAAATTTCATAGATTATTTAGTTGTTTTTATGTATCGTATTAAAATTTTTACATGTAACATGAAAATCTGTAATAATTTTATCTAATGTGTATATTTAGCAAAATAAGTAATTTTATATAATACTTAATTGATAAAATGTAAGTTTTGAGTTTAGAAGATGGATTTAGGCTTCTCGTTGAATTTCAATATGCATTACAATATATGCTTTGTACATTTGAATTTTCTGTTCTGTTATATAATATACAATATATATTTATGTAACACGTTATATTAATATAATTAAATATTTTGCTTTATATGTTTTATATATATTTTATAGGTGAAATATTTAAATATATTCTGTAGTTTAATATATTACATATTACGTTATGTTAAGCTCAGACTTAACTTTTGCTATGGTGGCTTGATTGAACTTGATTGGAGTGGATTAGAAAGGAATTTGGGAATTTTTTATTTTTTAAATATGTTAATTTTAATTCTGATATTACGCTTTAGTTCATTGCAATTATGTGAAGTCTCTGAGCTGCTAGAAGAACTCATCAGATTTTGTTCCACAGACCTTCTTAATTTTTGTTAGATATTTCAGCTTTTTTTTTTCCATCATCAATAAAAAAAGTGAGATTTGCCAATAATTTTGTATTTGTTTGAAGACATTATTCATCCCCATGCCACACAAACACTTTCAAAGATGTGACTCCAGATCAGTTCGGGCCTTTAGAAAATTATTTCTTTCATTGGAAACCATGCATTTTCTTATTCTGAGGGAATTTAAATATTTTTCGAAGCCTGAATGGAGGAGTTAAATAAATTTTTAGCGTGCTAAAATAACTCTCTTGCATACTCTTCATTTGTTTTTCTGATTACACTCCTGAGAAACACTTTTTTTCCCCTACCCTGTTGGCTCTGCTCTAAGGAGCCGTGGGCCAATGTAGAAATCAGAGCTGTTAATCTGTCACCTCTGCAGCACACACACATCCCATGCCCGCCTTCCTTGTTCTCCTTTTTCCACCCTCAGTCTGGAATACACTGCCCCAGAGCAGGAATTGTGTGTTTTCATGTCAGAGGAGTCAAGAGAGGGACAAGTTCTTCTCGATGCCGAAATTGCGAAAACTTTTTGTGATGCTAAACGAGGAATTTGGTTTTTTACCAGTTTAGCCTGCAGCTGAGCCCTGACGTGCCCTCCCATTCATTCAAGGCTGACCCACACTTCTTGGCCGAACCCTCAAAGGTTTTGTTTCTTCAGAAGGCCTCTAACAACCCTTTTTCCTATTAAAACTGTTTTAAATAACGAGCTTAATGTTACTGTTCAATTAGGAAGTCACTTTGGTGGGAAAAAAAATAATAAATTCAAAGACACTGAAGATTTTGCGTTCACCCAAATGTGTTCCTATGGATAATTTTTCCTGATGGCCTCAAGGCTTTTTGGACATGGTGATATTATTTTTTTTACCCACATTGCACTCACTCTTAGCATGCCCCTGATGCCTGTGAAAGGTGTGAACTCCTGGCTACTGCTCTTGTCTCAGTTTTAGTCACCTCAAGTGCTTGATTTTTGCATCCAGGGTAACAGCTTGTTTTTATTTGGCTGCCAGTCAGACTCAGGTGTTCACACCAACCATAATCATAATAATAATGTTATCATTTTCTTTATAATAGTGGTTATTTTGGCTTCAAGGACTCTACTGATGCCTCTATAGCCTACTGCAGAATTTATCAATTTGTGGCAGGGCCTGCTAAACACTGATCTTATGTGGAGAGGCTCAACACAGAATCTTTGGTTTTGCTGAAAGAATCCACCCTGATTTCACAAAAATTTCAGGTCTGCCCTCAGTGTTGGCTCCCTTAACCATCTTCAACAGGGCAAGAAGCAGAGGGGCACCAAGGCACTGCCAGGGTGGGATATTCTTTGACTCCTCCAGGAGATGACTCAAGCCTGAAGCACAGCTCAGGGAATAAAATCTTTATAAAATTCAAATGTGTCATGGTAGAACTGAGGAGCTGCAGAGAAAAAAAACAAAAAAAGGTAATCGATGGAAGATAGGCAAAGCATAAAAGAAAAAGGTGGACTTTCTCAAACTGTCAAGGTGCATCAGATATTCAGGAGACGACAGAGGAGAAAAGTAGACATGATGAGAAGAATTTTTTTGAGATCAGCTCATAATATCTGAAAATAAGCCATGTTTTAATTAGAAAAAAAAATAGGATTGCGTAAAAGAAAAACTATTTTTGATGCACAGATCACCTTCTCCTGGGAATATGAAAATGGAGAAATGACAAAAGACGAAAAGTGGGGGGGGAAATCCTGATGGGAATACTTTAGCATTCCCATCCCATGTTTATCCAGTTGTAGCAAAAACTGGATAAACACTGTGTCCTGTTCAGGTAACAGCTATAATCTATAATGTTGTTATGTGAAAATTCAACTTGACGAGATGAAAAACAGATTTCACCTCGCTTTTTCAACTCCCTTCTAAAATTGTTGATATTGAAGACACCTAAGAAGTACAAATATTAACTGAGGCACACTTAGCTTCTGCGGCCCGTGGATTACTTCAACAGATAGAGAATTTCACCTTGCATGTCTTTACAAGCAATTATTAACATGAAAGAAGAAGGAAAAAAGACTCTAGAAATTTGAAGGCTCTTTTAAAAATACATGATCTTCAGATATTTTGACAATTATTTTGGTACAATTGCTCTAATTGTACCAAATGGTTGCACTTTTCTAAAAATAATACATTAAAAATATAATTTAATGAAGATTATTATTTTTATTCAAGAATGCCTTTTCTTTTTTCTCAGAAGAAAAAATCCAAGGTTTGGACTATCATATTACCAAGAATAAGGTGTTGCCAAAAAGTGTTAAATACACATCCACATGTAACCACCTCGTTTTATTTTTTCCCTTTATTTTTGCTGAACTTCAGGATCTATACAAACGGTAAAGCTTATAAAAGAAATAAACTAAAAATTTAATTAAATCAGATTCATTAGATGGACCTGTCTATTTCTGCATACAGTAACTGTGGGCAGAAAAGATCTGCATTGGGTTTATAGATATTTCATTTTGCTGGGTCCAAGACAGAGCAGATTAATTGGTCAATAATCAATATCAACAATTATTACTATCCCTTATCATTATGAAGCTGGAATATATAGAGCTGCTTTTAGAAACAAAAGCAAAAGCACCAGTGTTAATCCTGGCTTCTTGCTTGTATTTTCAAATCCACTTTCCCCTTTTTGATAGAGTTTTGCCATGATATCAGATGCTTTGGGAGATAAGCATTGCTAAAAAGCTCACTGAAGTTATTGCGACATTTTCCTTTGACCTCAGTGGGAATTAAACCTCCCAGATGCCCTCTAACGCCGGAATTTCTGAGTGGGAACCTTTCAGAAGCACAATAAAGGTTTGTAAGAAGAGGATTGTTTGTTTGCTTACGTGTCTTTCTTTTAAGTTCAGCTCCAACTCACTGGATTTGGGTCAAACGTGGCTTCAAGTTGGGTCTCCAAAAAAAAGCATTTCTCTTCTGCTACATAGTTTGGATAGGGTATACAATTAAATGTTCGGGGGTTTTTTTTGCAGATGAACAGCAATCTTAGCTTTAAGATAATGGTCTGAAGTAAAAAAGTAGTAAAACTACACTGAGAACAATTTTTTTCCCCCTAAAATGCAAAGTTGGAAGGTTCTGGTGGAATTTATTGCATCTAAACATCTAACAAGTGTTAAACTTATCAACCTTTTAAAACTTTGCGTACACTGATGAGACTTACCCACAACATGAGTGGGTGCAAACTTAATAAATAGCTTGGGCAGCCTGCAGAAAACCTGGTTTGTTTTATACTCAGAAGATCAAATTTTTCATGACCTTGGAGGAATAAAGACTAATATTTATGCAAAACTGCAATCCGATAAAAAGATGATTATTTTTTATATGTTTGCAGAGATAATCATGAGAGCATACAGTCTTACCTATAGGACACATGAAGGCAGAATATAAAATGCACTGAAATATCCACCAGCTAGATTATTGAACAATTATAAAAGGCAGATAAGCATTCTTTATGAGGTGACAATTTATATCTAATTCCATTTCTAAAAAAAAAGTAGAGAAGTAGCAATACCAAAGTTTCTCCTCCTTAGTCATATTGAATATTTGTCCCTGAAAACAGACTCTTAATAGGGAAAAATACTGAGAATAGAGAATAATAGGTTTTTATTTTGCCAGAGTTTAGTAGGATAAAATAAAAATTGAATTTGTTTTAGAAGTCCAATACTTTCCCTTAAAAAGAAAATTAGGCAAGAGAATATATTAAAATAAACTTTTGACCTACTCAAGTTTTCAATAGAGAATTGCTGTGTCAGTTCCCATTGGAGTGAGTATGAGGACTACAAACATAGCAAAATACAGCAGCTCTATATAGCGATAAAATGTGCAACCGTATTCAAAACAAATTGTGGAAAACCAGTTTTGCTAAAAGTTTCAGGCCATAGCTGTTATTTCCACGTGGTAAATTTACTTCTTGGCACCTTCTAGATCTAAATTTTTAAAAGTTTTATTAATTTTTAAATTAGTTTTAAAACCGTGTCTCTTCATCTCATACATCGATTTGTGTATGATTTAGAAATACTAATAAAAAAAAATAAGCATTTATAATGACAGAATAAATTACTTTTTTCCACCATACTTTAAATAATTTCTATTTCCCACTTGGAAGCCTCTGAGTTCTTGATTTTTTTTTCCCTTGGTCCTTTGAGTTTTAAATGCAACTTTTAAATTCTGCTCACACACAGCAAACATAAGTAGAAGAGAACAGGATGGGCTGTGAAGCCTAAAACTTGACTGTGGTGTTTTCTAAAAGCTCTTGGTTTCCAGGTGGAAAGTGATGGTTCAGCAATTCCCTTCTGACAAATAGAAGAGGGATATAAGGTGGTGAGTGCAGTGAATTTTAGCCCAAGCGAATGAATTCTCATGTAGTAAAAGTACAGGAGGTTTTGCCCCACCACTTTTCACCAGAGTGAGCAAAGGTGTTGCTCACTACGACTGGAATCTTTTGCTTCAACCGAAGCCTGGCTAACTTTAGAGTAGCTTCTGTGGGTCAAAAAAAGAGAAAAAATTAAAAATTGCCTAAATTGTAAAACACTCGCTTGAAAAAAATTCAAGTGAACAAGCGCTCTTGGATGCATCTCATTGAGTCCCACAGCCCTGAGCAGTTCAGGCTCCTCAGCTGGCTCTGAACAGGATCTTTCCTTTCAGTGTTTGAGCCTCTGCTCCCCCAGTGCCCACCCTGCTCTCCATCCACTCGGGAGGGCTGGGAGGAGAGGCTGCCATTGGAGACTGAGGCCAAAAAGCTGTTGGGCACCTCAGGCTTCTCCCCATCCATGGTCACCAGTTTACCAGTGTTGTTAATAGTGGGAGAAAACACCTTCTGTAACCTTTGAAACCAGCTTGAAAGCTTCTGAACTCACTGAGTTCTTTTCCCTGCTACGGCTGGGTTCACTGAGACTGGGAAGAGACAGGGGGGAAGCAGGAGATGGAAGAGAAAGGGGATGGAAAGAGAAAAGAATGGAAGAACCACGGAAGGAGGGTCCCTCCCCCCAGACTGTGCAGCTCAGAGAAATCCTCACAGCAAGGCTGATGTGTTTCTGCTTCTCTCCCTCAGCTGTAATGTCTGTGCTGAACGTCAAACATTCAAACTCCAGGCCTGGAAACAATTATTTCTTAAATCACGGCATTTCACAGCAGGCCTGGAAACAGGTCTTGTCTCAAAGGCTTCTTTCACTTCAACAACAACCACGCGCAGCTGTTGCTAACCTGTGAGTTTGGTTTTAGTTAGTTCCATTATTTATCCTTGGGGTAAGGCTGATAGAAGTTTTGCTCCTGTAGAGCTGACCTAAATATTTCTGGTTTCTCACTGAGTGGAAACATAGTGCCACATTAGCATAGCAGTGTAATGCCATCTGGCAGCTGTTGTTTCTATCTCTATTCTTCATTTTCGTGGGCTGGCTGAAGGATTCTGTTTTCTGTAATGCTTCCCATGTTGCTTCCCATGGGGCAATCCTGTGTTTTTACCTTGAGCTGCAAGGTGCTGTGAAGCTCATGGCTTCACACAAGATGCCTTTTCAACTGGTAGGAAGGGAATGGAAGCACCAGGAATCCAAACAATGTGAAGGCATCCCTGCCATTCCCATCATGGTGGGAATGCCACATGATTTTGAAATTTTGTAAGTATTTTGCTCATTTCTGCAGCTGGCAACTTTTAGAGCAGCAGTGATAAATATGATTTAGGTGGATTTCTTTTTAAATCTTGTGAAGTTTCAAATCTGGAAGTATTTGGAGTTTCTTTTCCTGTGAAAGTTAATAAACGTAGAAAAATATTTTTTAGGTCCTCAAGTAATTTGTGCCTAAAAAGTATGTTGAATCTGAGAAAGTGCAGAGACATCCGTATGATCTGCACAGAATTTCTACACAGAAAATGAAGTATTACACAGAGGATGAAGTATTAACATGGATAAGATTTTTAAAAGAAAGCTGATTCAGAATTATCAGGGACTCACAAAGCTTTTCTCAAAGCCTGAGCCATTCAAGTAAGAAATATAAACTTCCCCAAGTGCAGTATGAATGAAGGCAGAAAAAAAAAATTAATCTGCAAATAAAGAAACCCAAATATTTTTCAGCTGAACTTCCACATTTCCATAGCAACATGTTGGATCTTATCAAAACCTGGATATTGTAGCATGTTTTATACATATTTTAAAATATATTTATTGAGGCAAAGAACAAGAACAATCAATCAAGCTAGTAAATGCAATGTTATAGATAAGAAAATTACTTGGCCAGGTTGGTTGGAAAATAAAGATTGTGCAATGTTAGGGTTTTTTCTCTTAGGATATAGCATGAAATATTATTATTTGCTGATAAAAATAATCTTCAGCTATATCCATCCTTTGAGATTTATTTGGCTGTGTTCATCTACACTAGATCTACACTAGATTGGTTTCAAAATCTCACAGCATCTTGCTCTATCCCAGACAAAACCAGGACAAGATTATGTTCCTCATACATAATAATTCACCTTGACAAGTTTTTGGCAGGAAAACAGCCAGGCCATTCACAGCAATTAGGCAACGAGTACTATTGTTCATGATCCTAGGATGCTGGCAGATTTTCTCCACAGAGATTGAAGAATTTCCAACCTGGTCCAAGTGCTGTGATTTCAAAAAGTTTCATAAGGATGGAAATGAGTCATGAGGTTCAGCCATGAAATCTTCTGGTTTGCATTGGTCAGCAGCAGGTGCCAAGAGAAGAGCACAGAGCAGGAGCATGGGATGGACATCCCAAAACAGCTGGGCTGTGAAATTGGAGTTCAGGGATGCCCCTGAGCCAGAGGTTGTTTATCTGTGTTCAACAGCCCTTAAGAGATTTTTCTCCTATTAATTTAAGGACTCTCTTTTTCAACCTGTGCATGTTGGCACTGCAAGTGCACTGGAGCAAGAGGTTTCACAGATCAACTGTGTGGTGTTGAGCACCTTTTCCCTGTTTTGGAGGCTAAAGTACATGGGTTTCATTTGATGTCCTCCAGCTTGACACAGGAAGAAACTGGAGTCACTGAATGGATTCTACGTCTGTCATGTACCATATAGTCTCCATCATCTCGCTTTTTTTCAGCTGGATACATTCTGGGGGACAGATGTGCTGCTTTTATGGCAGAAAGGGCTGCCTCTAGAACTTATTAGACCCCTTTCCACCCTCATGTTCCTGCTCATTTCTTCACTCCATGCTTGTTAACACACAATGTCTTTCTCAATCATAACAGTTCACGGAGGATATATTCTGAAAAAGTGATCTTCACCCATCCCCTCGTATTCCACTACGGCACAGACAGGCCTTGCAGGAACTGTTGGAAGATTTGTGCCCATCAGGGGCTGGGTGAGCACTGTAATAACTCTTGGGGAATGTGTGAATGGAAAATAGATAAGATTTTGCAAGTTTTGCAGTCTCTCTGTGTTTTTGTGCTAGAGAAATCAACTCACTTAGCAGGGCTGTGTGCAGAGGCCACACTGGTGACAGAAGGCAGGCAGTAGGCAAGGCAGGCACAATTAATTCACAAATCACCTGCGAGACCAGATTCTAGACTTAACCTTTAGATATCCACCTCCTCAGCTAGAGTTTGTAGCTCTGAGTTAGACTGACATCACATTTTGTATTCTTTTTGTAAGGAAGTCTGGGTGGTCAAGGACATTTGACTACCAAGTTGCAAAGCTGCTGAAATGGGAAAGAAGCAAGGTTTGAGAAATCTCATGCAGCCTTCAGTGAGACTGTGGTGAAGCTCTGAAGATAAATCTCCAGAGTGAAGTTTGTCAGAGCACTGGGTGTGATTTGTGTCTAAAACACGTCTGGAAATGTCAATATCCATTTCTGCTTAATTCCTTAGTGGCTGTGGGGCTTGATGAGGACACCAAAGGTATGAGAATACCTAATATTTCACATGTGCCTGACACAGAGAGATACAGAACAGGAAAGTAAACAGAGAACTCCAGATGTGATGACTAGAGACAGTTGCCACTCTTGCTTTTTTGTTGTAAATGATACCTTAGGTATCAACCAAAACTCCTGAGATTTGATTTTTGGCCGGTGTCGACCTTTGCTCCTCCAAAACAGATCCGTGCAGTACACATGTTCATATCAGCAGAAAGGAGATTAACATGGTGACAACATATAGAAAGTATTTAAGGATAAATTGATCCTTGTAGAGGCAAGTGTTCATGAATGTTTAAATAGTAACTGAAAGAGAGGCACATCAAGGGTCAGTAAGAATAATTGAATAATCAAAATAATCAAGTTTCCCCTCTGGCAGTGCTCAAAGCTGCCTGGAAAGCATGAGGGAAAATCTTCTCAGTACTCTTGAATTTTTATCATTGATCACTGAAACACATAAAAAATAGATATAACTTAACCACGTCTTCCACATCTCCCTGTGTTTCTCTGCATCCACAATCATACCGATCAGAATTTTGTCTGCAAAGGGAAACAAACTACTCCAGGTGTGTGCTTGCTACAGGTCCCAGGCAATGGTGTGTTTCTGCAGTCTCCTGAAACCAGGCTGTGAATCTGACAGATCAGGGAGGGGGAGCAGGGCTGTGTCTCCATGTGACAGGCAGGCAGGGAGAGGAGTGAGCTGTGAACAGCAAACCCTGAAAGCTGGAGTTGTGCTTGGCACTCCAGAGGTTCCTGACAACTCCAAAACCATGATTTTTAAAGAACCAGGTTTATACGTGGATAGCAGGTTGTGATTTTGTGGCCAGTTAATTCTGTGTACCGAAAAAAAAAAATCCCAAAAACCCCCTCTGTAACTCCACAGTTTTCCAGAGAGTTTAACACTGCTATTACAAACACTTAATGCTTCCACATTGCTTTTACCTAATGACCAGTTACATCTGCACCTTTCTGTGCACAGTGCTCTGCAAACGCAGGGAAGGTAATTGGCTTTTCCAGTGCTCATATGTAAGAGAAAATCTCATCAATTCAGATTTAAAAAGGCATTTTAACAGGCAGTACAACAGATGGTAGGCAAAGGGAAGTTAGCAAAGCAGACTGATTTCAATGTTGCTGTAAAAGTTATAATTGGAAATCCTAACCCAGAACCTAACTATAGCTCTGCTATTTCATTCAAATATGGTTTGCTTTTTGCTTCGGTTTCTTTTTCTGGAAGACAGATATCAACTCCAAAATGTATTCTTTTGTAAGAATTTCATATCTCCTAATCCTCTTTTGTTAGGTTTCATACATATACCCTACACATAATTATCACTTTTTTGCAATGTGAAATTTCTTGTAAAATTTATTGAAAGCTGAGTGAGTCTAGAGATTCAAAGGAAATGGTTTTGAAATTATTTGCAGTGAAGTCACCATTCCAGCATGATTTTTTCTAGTTAATGTCTCTTGTTAAGGCATGGAGGAAATAAAATACATCATATTTTAACAATACTGTTGCACTAAACTTTTGTTGCCAGGGAGACAAAGACTGTAGATGAAATCCCAAATTCTCTAGGAGGTGCTAATATCTCAGCAGTGCTTAAGAACTTGTTGAAAAATTCTGCATTCTTGGAACGTTTCTCTCATTATTCATCTTTTCTTTCAACACTTGAATGTGAAACCCCTTTGGGGTTTGTTTTTTTTTTCCAGAAGGAAATACACAGGCTGGCTCCAAGGCTGATTCAGTGACAGTGTTGAAGGAGAAGGCAGCTGGTACTAAGGGTTGGGAGTCTGACATTTTTACCTGGAAAACAGAATTTTTATACATGCAGAATTTTAATGTGTGCACTGCCTGCATTCAGCAGCACGGATGAAATGCGGATTGCACACGGAGAAGTGGCATTGTTGACATGCGGTGAAGGCAGACTGCTGACAGCTTGGCTCTTGTTGATGTAAGAAATCCTGAAGAAGACTCTGGATTTGCACTGTCATAACTGGCTGCTTCTTTACCAATGATTCCAGAAAAATTTCCAAGCCTCCGCTATGTTTGTAGGTTGGTCAGCTACTAGACCAAGCTGCCCAAAGAGGTTGTGGAGACTCCACCCTCAGAGATATTCAAAATCCTACTGGACATGGTCCTGTGCAACCTGACCCTGGTTCATCCTACCTCATCACATGCAACAGGGGGAAATGTCCAGTCTTATTGTTTTAATAACAAAAGTACTTAAAACATAGGGTCCATAAATTTGGAGACACTGCTGGCAATAAAAATGCTTAGCAAGAAATCCACGGTAAGATTAAGGAGCAACAAACCAGTTTTCACTGAATGATTTTTCAGTTAAATCATAGGCACTATGAAACAATATTTGGTTTATGATACGTTTATCAAAATTGACCAATTCTCTCCTCCTGCCTCGAGTCAAACCTTGGTGCTGCTCTTTGCAGACTGTGCATTGGAAGAAACATGAAGCTCCATGGCAAATGATGACATTTATTTGAAAAGATAAAGTAAATGAACAGCAAAGGCTTTTGTGTTCACTAGCTGGTTAGAAATAACTTTTTTAAAATGCATTTTTGCAACTGGTAATCACCAGGTTTGGGAGCAGCATTTTTTCCAGTCAAACTAAAAGATTTTTCCAGATTCCTTTCACATCAACTCAGAAGAAACTTTAGAAGGACCAGGACACAGGAAAGTGCTGTTGCTGCAAGTTTGACATTTTTTTGAGTCTGGCAGGAGGCAGAGAATGCATTTCAGGCAAGTAGTCTTTCCCAAAGAGCCATTTAGTTTCCATAATGAAAACGCAAAATGCATTTTATTTTTTTAACCCAGGTTTTCAATGCGAAGCCATTTTCAAAGAACATTTGACAGCTTTTGAGATGAGGGGATTTTCTCTGGTTTTGTGCCCCATTTTTCTTTATTTTCCCCCTCATTCTCTCCATGATTTTGCTTTTCCTTACAGTTTTCTCAGGTGTGTCTGCACCCCTGGAAGATAAGGAGGCTTTTCAAAAGGCATTTCCACATCCTGATACTTCTGAGTACAAATCAAATATTGACCTATTTTAGAAGTTGGGATTGTAAAAGAGTGTTTATTTCTGAGACAGACCATATGACAGACGTTCAGTGATTGGATTCTGGTGTCACAGTAAAAAATAACCTACAAGCAGTGGACAAAGGGGAAAATAAAACATAAATGTTAACAGATGCCTGTTATCCAGAAACAAAAATGCATGGTACTTGTGACATGACAATGCGTCAGCTTTTTAGCAAATTCTCAGATGTCTTTATAGACAATTGCAGTTTCAGTTTTGTTATTTTTGTCCCCTATGTTTCTCTTGTCCTTACAAAGCGAAAGTGGGATTTTGCCCTTTCTTGTCTCCACAGAAGGGCAGCAGATTTAGTTTCTTGCTTGGACTTCTGTGCTTAAGTCCTCTGTCCAACTTCTCAGTCTGAGTAAAGCTGACCATTTATTTTTTGCTTCCACGATGTAGAAAAGTTTTCAAAAACTGCATCCCCCAAGACAGCAGTTCCTCACTAAAAGTGTTGCAAGGAAGGCCAGAAGGGATTTTCTTTTTTTATCTCCCACACCACATTTTTCATTTAGATATACATGTATATGCTAATCCATCATGACAAAGGACAAGGTGGTTTTTTTCTAAGTTTAAGGAGAATTCTGCCTTGTCACTTGCCTTTCTCATGCTTGTAAAGGAGGTTTTCTTTGTGGGCTGGTGTTTGGAAGAGCTCTGTTCCTGTAGCACAAATTAATAAAGGGAAGGCTTGGAAAATGTTTCTACCTCTGCAGGAAGCAGGGAAATCCTCTCCTAGATTGATGGGCAGAACAGATGATGGAATTTGTCTCAACTGTGTACTAAAGAGACTGCAAAACATTACTTTCTTTCTTTTTCCATAAAACAGGCAAAGAAGATTTTTATTCTTTCATTGACTGTCTGGAAGACACTCTAATCAGATGGTCATGAAGAGGGATATTTTCCTCTTGCAAGGAAGAAGAGAGGAATAATTTTTTTTTCCCTTTTGCAATTGCTTTTTTTTTTCCATCAGAGCATGCAACTGATAGAGATGATCCTATCAGAAAAACCTGTTGCCTTTGAGTGGAAGAGACCTTTTTTAAAAAGGAAATACTAAAATGTTTCCACAATAGTTCTTTCTCTACTAGTTCATTATAGCAAGGAAATCATGATAAAGATAGGAAGAAAATAATTTCAAAAATGTTTAGCTTTCCACTTCAGCAGGGTATGCCAACCTTTTTTCCCCTAGCCTGCTCTAGTAGCAATGAAAAGTGTGAAGAAACTACCATTGAAAAATTTGAGATTAAATGTTATCTGGGAATAGGTAGGAATGAAAAGTTGAATGCCTTGCACCACAGCAGTATGTGGTGAACAAACCAAAAGGGGGAGTGGGCTTACAGGTCAGCAGAGAACTCATAAACCTCCACGAGAATAAAACTTTTATTTCTTGCTAATAATTCTGTGGGTGACACCAACTCCAGGTGTCTCTTTTTTCATTTGTTGTGAGCCTGAGTGTCATTGCGGGTCCTGAAGAACACAGGCACACATTTAATTGAGACTGAAGCCTTCTCAGAGACCTGAGAACTGCATTCATACCTCGTTTGAGTTAATAAGCCTTTGGAACACACAGCCTGTACACATCAGAAGGGAAAAGGCTTTTGCCTTGTGTCCACAGTGCTGCCCTTCTGACATCCACGGGATCACCAGAAACTCCATATAACAGTGGCCTATAGGTTACGTATGAGAACATGAAGTACAGTTCTATTCTCACACAAAGAAACCTACTAGTTTTGGACAGCACAAGTGAAGATTAACACCAAAGTGGAAAACCGCCTGGGCGGCCCAATTTAACTCCAAACTCAGAGGCCTTGCCTCGTAAAAGCACAGAGGTAATTGACAGGTAGTTAAGATGACAGCTGACACGGTTACCAGCAATTATCCTTTGATGGAAAATAAATCATACGGGCAGGTATCTATGAATAAGCACCCACGAAGCAGGCCAAACAGCATTTCACAATACCTCCAGGTCAGAAAGCCAGGGAACTGTGCCGACGAGAGAGCACCATGAACACTTTGAAAGGAAGCCCTCTCACTGCTCTCAAAAGTTTAGAGGCAGACAAGAAACAGATGCAATTGCATTTGGCTCTGAAGTTCCCACAAAGGCTGGGTTTAGGTTAGGCTAGACAGGCACCCAAACTGGAGAAGCAGAAACTCCATCCCTAAGCAGTGCCTGCCACAGGATGAGTGGTTCTGTCTTGTCCCCCAAATGTCCCCCTTCCTTTGAATATCAGAAGCCTTTGCAAGACATCCCTGTACATGATTCTATTATAATGTATCTATAATAATATTTTATAATATTGCTGTAACATTCAGAAAGCCCCATCACACCCCTGCCTCCATCCTGCTACAACAGGGTAAAATGCACAGGAACACAGTCCCTGCTCCAAAAACCTGACTGTGCAAACAAAAGTCGTGAAGTATTTACCTTAAACCTTTCTATTCTTAGGGGACTAAGAAATTCCCATGAAAACAGAGACTTTTTAAGGAGTATATTGAGGTGGGATGTACTCTGAACCTATAGAAACAGAAAGGAGAAAAAAGATATATATCTCAAAAAGAAAGTCACTTCCAATTTTAGAAATTTAGGACCATTTGTTTTGAACTGATTGTTTAGATCTACTCTTGACACTAAGAAAAGACGTGAGACTTTTTTTTGTTCTGTAGCTTTTGTTACATGAACAGTGCTGCTGACTATTAGTGCTCCCATTAGAAGAAAATATCTCTTTCAAAGGCAGTAGTTCCAGAAAACTTTAGTTCTGTAACCCTCTTTGGTTTGCATAATAAAAATAATACCAACTTTGATATTTCTGCTTTAAGCTGAAAGTAATTTAAATTGAAAGCAATCTTTCAAATATTCTTCTTATGGCTTTTATTGTGGCCATTCTCAGAACAAAAAAAATGGCTCAGCCTTGATACAAAATGTAAAGAGTTTTTGCCTTTTCCCATTATGATGTTACCGGAGGTGGAGATGAGATCTTGGTCTAAAGATGTGCCTGCCCAGCTGCAGACAGACAGACAGACAGACAAAAAGGTCTGTCATTGTGCCACACTGCTGTCTGCTCACAGATACATCACTCCATGCCCTCACTGCCAGGTGATCAGGGAAAATTTGGACAGTTTTTAAAGGTGCCGTGTAAATTTTTCTAAAATAGGGTTATAATGTTTACAAAGTTACAAAGACCCAATGATAAACAAATTTTACTACCTTCATTAATATTAGCATGGATATTCTCTCTGGAATATTTCTCTCTGGAAATTGAGATGGTAGATAGCTTTCAGAGACTGTGTTAGGGTTTATACAGAACACAGGAATTGCACTTCTAAAATCCTTCACCACCCATAATGAAAGAACATTGCTGATTTCATTAAAGGAAAGAAGACACTTCCTGTCACTTCCCGAGGAGGAACAAGAGAGGGGACAAAGGAAGACAAAGGTATTGCTTTGCATTCTGCAGGAAAACCCATCACTGGCTCCACAAGTGCTTGTTCATTGCTGTTTCAGCCTGTGCTGTTTGGAGAAACTCCGAGTTCAGTGACACTAATCCAATTTAAACCTGTGCATGATCTGGCCCTTGCTCTGTGTGGTGATGCTCCTTGCTGATTTAACTGCTGTTACTAAGAATACCCAGCGAGGAGGAGTTAGCACGAAAAAACTACCCAGGGGTGGAAGGCAGTGTCCTTGCTCTAATAATGTTGATAAAGGCTTGTCTTGCCATGACAAGTTTCCCATGGAGTCCAGGTAAACATGCTGACTGAGTCCTTAATGTCTGATTCCGCTCCAGTACAAGCACAGGATAATCTGGAAATGTACAGATCTGTGTCATGATGAGACCTGTTTCACCATAGCTTTGTGAAAGCTCTTGGCTTCTTTCAGGGTTCTCAGATAAATGGGAGGATTTGCCATAAGCTTTTTCCTGAGAGATGGATTTATAGAAAAGCTGGAGGTGGTTTCTTTTTTGTTTGAAGGACAGAGTTGCAAACAGTTCAGCTGGAGCCTCTTCCCTTTGGAATCCTTCTGTTCAACTGGCGGCAGAGTGTGCTCTTGTCAGACGAGGACAGCAGCCCGATCCAGCACAGATTTCCTTTGTAGGCAGTCCATAGATCCCAGGACACTGAGAAAACATCCACACTTTCCCTGCCAGAACCCCTGCATGTGAGAGGTTCTTCACATGAACTCAAGTGCCCAAATATAAAAAAAAGGTCTCCCCAGAACTGATAGAGATTACGAGAAACAGCTTTCTTAGAGAAGTACCCTTTCATTTTTGCTTCTGAAAATACTACTACCCACTGTATAGAGTCCCTAAAGTCAGAAGAGTGATGGCATAAGGCAAACAGGTGGATTGGGCTCGAGAAGAGCATGTGAAAGTGAGATTTTGTAGGTGTCTGTAGGTCTAATCTCTTCACCAACCTGTATGCTGCATTCCCAGCAGGTTAATTCTGCTTGAAATGACCTTCTCCCTCCCTTGTGTCTCCCCTGGCACCACAGATCTGACAGGAAACCCTAAAGTGGAGAGGAGTCTCTGCAGATATTGCAAATGCCTGCAGTGGAGACCTGGCTGCAGCAGGGGTGTGAATGAGTGTCCAGGCATAGCTGCTTTTAGGGCAGTTCCAGCATTGCAGCAACAGAGGGAGTGAGAAACAAAATGCTGTGATTTAGAGAGCGCAGCAGTCCAAACCTCGCAACTGTGCGTACTGCATTATTTCATTTTAATAACTAGATAGAGCTCATTTAATGAAAATCTCACCTTTCTAGGCTGTTCTTTAAGAAGGCCTCAGCATCAGAAAAACATGGCACCTGCCATCCCTGCTTAGAGTTGGGGCAAAAGCTGTTTCTTTGAGACAGATAAAATAATGGTATTTTCAATCATGTTAGCCAGGCAGCACCTTCTCCCTTGTTCACCTTAATTTCCACCCTTCCCTCTCCTCCACCACATCACAACTCACCCTTTCCAGAAACTTTGACCTGCTTAGGCTGAATTTGTCAGCATCTAGTAAAGCTGATGTGAGTGATGATCATTCTTCTCATTATAATAGTACCAGTTAAAGCCTCCTTACAGGTACAGATTAAATACCATCTTAGCATTAAATACTAATTTATGCTACTTTCAGAGTTAATTCCTATTCCAGGGAACCAGGTTGAAGGTTTTGGAAGTTTTGGAAGTAGATGCTTGATCAAACCTGATTGGCTCCATTCAGGGGTCGTGCAAGACACACATAAGACATAATTAAATTACAATCCATCTAAATTTTCTACAAAGCTACCTGGATAAATGTGTATTTTGTTCCGAAATTCAGCATAATTTCTTGCCTTCAGCTTTACAGAAGGGAAAATATGGGTTTCAATAAGAATAAGAAACGCATCATGTGTAGTTTTTAACAAATTTTATAGCAATATGGAACTTACGTGCATGGAAAAGGAGCTCAAAGCAGCAGAATTAGCTACATAATTATGCACACTCAGTAATATTTTCAATAACTTCAGAAGCCATGTTCCAGAACTGGTTGTAAATGAACACACCACACTCTTCAGGAAAGGTTTATGTTTTGCCACCAACAGAGCAACAAATCGATTTGGCCAAAATTTCTGCTGGCAGTGAAAATGAGCAGTTGAAAGTCCAGTCCTACACAGAGAATGCTTCTCTAATTGATGTGGTGGCCTGGGTTAAAGAGAAATCTAGCTCAGGACCTTGCTGAAATTCAGACTAGGTACCTGTGTGCCTACAGAAGCGTTTCTAGAATTAGCCACCACATAATTATGAAATAATGGAGACCATTTGACAGGTCAAGCTCAACCACTTTTTTTTTTTCTCTTATGATAAAATGTGTTATGGGCTGATAAAGACTTGAATATTATCATGTTGAAGCCAGGGTGCTCAGAGAACGTCCTGTTGTCTTTACCTTGAGAAAAAAGGCAGCTTCCTTTTCTCTCTGCATTGCTGTTACGGGAGAATCTGGCAAATTCTGCTGGCTGGGCAAGTTGAGTGATTTTTTGAAAGAGCTTAGGAACAAGTAACAGCTACAAAAATAAACAGTGTATTTATTTTGGGACATTTTTTCTCTTGGTGCAGCTGTGCATTCTTGGGTGATGTATCATCAGCACCAGGCTTATGAGTTTTACTGAAGACACCTAAATTTGCAAGAAAGCAAAACAACTGTGTTACGACAGCAACAGAAACAGGTTTTGGTTAAATGCTCCTGAATTTCCATGGCTATGTTTTATTTCTGCTTCTGCCTTTTCTGCATTAATTGTTTATGTCTCAAAGGCATTTGACCTCCAAAAATTACAACTTGAAAAGTCGTAGGCTTTGGCCAAACTGTGCCTGTGGGTGATGTTGAAGAGCTGATATCTGAGGTGCCTGGTAATCACTGATAGGAGCAGACTTCTGTGTAATTCAGGGTCACGAAGGAGGTCTCCTGACATCCTCCAGATCCCAAACCTCACTACCAGAGCTCATGCCACTCCTTTTAATTTTTCCCTCTCTAGAAATGTCACTTATTACCTGAATTTTTTGCATTGCAAGTGAACACTGATGCCTTTTTGTCCAGCAGATCCACTGAATAAAGCATAAAGAAAGACAAAAGTTACAGAAATTTTAGTTTACTTTTCTAGCATAACTCAATAAAATAAATAAAGGTCCTATTCATTAAACTTTCTCTTCATCTGAAATATTTCCACTATATAAAATAAGCACTATAGAAACAAGCCTCATGCAATGTAACATAACGTGTACATAATCCTTTGGATTTAAATATATTTATTCAATAGGAAAAGGCAAAATCAACAGCATTTCTTCAATCTGTAAGGCAACAGATCCAACAAAAAATACGTAGACAAGATCCACAAGTTGTTCCACAAAAAAATTGTTTATGCCCTGCAAGTGTTTTTATCATCCCTTTCTTTAGGTGGTTGACTGGAGAATCATGTTTCTCTTCTTTGACCAGTTTGGTGTGCACGATTAAAATCCTCAAGAGGGACAGGAGGTCATTAGGCTTTGATGTCAAAACACCCACAACTGTTCTGTTCCTGAGCTGGAAATAGCTGTATCTTCATCCACAGAATTGTTCTCTCTCCCTCAAAAAACAAGAACAGAACAAAACAAAAGACACCCTCCTTCCTTTCTCTTTTTGGACTTGCTAAATAAGGCTCATTTCCTGACACCATTATTCATCCAAATATCTCAGTCTCTGAGAGGTGGTTTGATTTTTCTTGCAGCCATTTTCTTGGGGCAGCATCCTCTCTCCAACGAAATTAATCATGGAATTTTTACTACCATTACCTGAGCCATCTTTAAGCATGAGCCAGGTAAACCTGGTACAACTCAATTTCTCTTATTGCTATCAAATTTTCTGCTTCATGCAAGAAGACAGCAAGTTTTTCTGGCCAGAGTTTAAGGCTGACAAATTATCTTGAGCATTATTCTCTGTAGCCATTAGCTTTGTTCATATAATCCATACTTAAGAAATGTGACTTTTCCTCTAGAATGTCTTTAAGGAAGAATAATTTCTAGTGATGAAATTACTAGGAAAATAACATCACCAAAAAAACCCCCATGATTAATTCTAAAGAGAAACAACTCCAGAGACAATTCTGGATAGCAACTGGGTAAATGTCTCAAGCCTGAGTCAGCCAAGGGAAAACCACCACAAGTGAAAATAACTGTTTGCAAGGAACAATTATTTTTCCCAGTCAATACTAACAGGCATTACCCTGTTTTCTTCATTTCTTCATTTCCTTCATTTAATCCCGATTTTAGCTTTTGTGTTGCATCTAGACTGCTGCTGGGTTTTTTTGTGTTTGGTTTTGTTCTTGTTTGTTTTGGTTTGGTTTGGTTTGGGTTTTTTTTCCATCTAACAGAGCCATGGATTGGGAAGCTTCTATATCTATAGAGCATTCACACTGTCTTCAGTTGGCCAGACTCAGTGCTAAGGGGGGTTTAGTTCAGGATGCTGCACACAAAAAAACTTAGTTTCAAGAGAAAAGTGATACCAACACTGAATATCTGAGATACTGGAGATATTTTCAGTAGTTGTAGCATTTCAAGAAAAAGCCCTGCTGTTTTAGATAATCCTCTTTCTCTGTGATTTCATGTCTTTGAAGTGAAAGTGCCTCACACAGACGAGAATTCAGAAACTAAAAATTGTGAAGCAGAGTGAAAGGCAAAGGGGGAAAGAACTCGTACAAGTGGAACAATCCAGAAAAGGAGGCTTTTCCACAGGAAATATTTAGTTTCGAAGTATTTACATTTTGGCAAAAATTATCTCTTGTAAATCTCCAAGGTTAGTGACTGAAAAGGAAGAGCAACAAGCCCAAAACAACTGAAATTTTCCTTTGGGGCTGAAAAAACACCAGGACTATTTTTCGCCACTAATTTAAATTGGAGAGATGTTCCCTTGAGGATTTATATTTAGTTAAACTCTAATTTTTCCATCAGAAGGGGAAGGTTTTAATTAAGTTGACTGCTGTTGATTGGCACTGAGGTTCCTCTCTCCCCATTCACTGACTTTCAGATGGGAGCTCTGGCACTGTTTGGTCCCAAGCAACAATGTTTTGGGACAGGCAGGTATTTTAATGAGCGTGATGTGGCTTCATTCAATGTTTCACAAGCTTGTTAAACACTGTGGTCTCTCCTCATTCCTCTGAAAAAACATTGGTTGTAAAGTAAGTTTTTACTTCTTTTACAGAACAAGATGAACAGTTCTCTAAAGAATTCTGATGTGTGCCCTGCCATCAGAGGTAACTCGGATGAACCTCTGGAACACATTGGAACTTGAAGACACACTCTTCTTATTAATTCTATACATTGCCCAAGATAAAGTAGCTGCCAGCAAGATAATTGAGACATTGTGATCAGCAAACGTCATTTTTTCCCTGGGCCAGCACATGTTAAAAAAATGCAAACAGCAGGGGTAGAAGAGGGTCTGCATAAATGAAAAAGGTATTTTGAATAGACGAAGAGCAGATTTGAAAGCAGCAACTCAATTCCTACTATATTTCAGAGCACATAAGTATAGACATGTCTCATTCCCAAAATTTAAAAATTTGGTATTATCTCTTCTATTTCTAAAAAGCAGCACATTGAAAGTAGATGATGAAATGGTGCTTATTTAAGAGTAGAAGATATCAAATACAGGACACAGAGGTGACATAGTTGTGTTTAATTTATCTTCCCAAGACAAAAAATTAAACCAAACCAAGAATACACAATTCAAAAAGTATGCATTTTAAAATGGAACAGTGAACAAAAAATTCTAACTTTCAGGGAGATTTCAGAGTGAATACTTGACTAATGGAGATGAGTAAGATCTTTATTTTTATGATCTGACTACCCATCCTTGCTCTCTACAAACTTCTTCTCTCTTCTCAGGGGAGCATTGTGCCAGTGACCATGTGAGATGAGGTGCTGGAGCAGTCAGACTGTCCATAAGAAATCCCACGGTGTTTCGTGTTTTCTCACGTAATTCCCAGAGGAAAAAAAAGATCATTTGGCCTATTTCTCTCATCTAGCCTCGACAAAAGTCTGGTAGAAGGGAAGAAGCAGCATCCAAGAAGATCCATCAGGCTGCTCTCAGACTGAAGGACACAAAGATTTGAGAAAGGAAGGATGTGAGTACAATCTCTCAAAGCCACCTTGAGCAGAAAAGACAGGAAAGCAAAACATTCTGGAACAAGAATCCTCGGACATGCCTTAGGCAGGGAGCCAGCTATGCACAAGCAGCTCAGGTCTCACAGAGGGGTGTCCTGCTGCTGTTAAAGTGGAGCTGAAAAGGGATTGCAACACGTTCTTCAGCAAAGACACAGCTGTGTCAGGTACATTGACTGAAGCATTGTGCAATGGTAAAAACAAAACTCAGATTTAGGCACTGACAGCATAAATAGAATCTCTGCCCACAGCACACAGTCATCTTGAGTACTACAGTCTTCAGATTAGAACACTGTATAAAAAACAGGGAGAGAGGGTAAAAATCATGAACAACGTTTTCTCTCTGTTGGAAAGGTAACAGAGTATTTAGGGGTTGTTCTACCCACAGAAATTACTTGTGAATTCCTGTAAAGAAGTTATAGCATTAATGTTCATTCATTATTACTTTTTCATATGAAAGAGAAAAAGCCAAAATTTGGCATTCCTGATGACATAAAAATGTATGAAATACCTCTCTGAAAAGAGTCTTATGCTCCTAGTGTTAACACAGTTGCATAAAGAGTGCTCCACTGTGACTAAACCACTCATGTCTACAGAATTTAGGATTCAGGACCAAAGTGAATGGATTAACATGTTACCTGTGGGTAACATGATTTCCACTAACTGCACAGCACTGATGCTTTTCTGTACTCCCCCACCTGTTACGGAGGTAGGACCAAAATTTGTCAGGACACTCTGATGTTCAGATGGTGTAAGAACTTGAGGGAGAAATGATCTGGTTCTGCAGAGGCAGAAAGTTTCTCTCTTGATGCTCAATACAGAGATGGGAGAGACTTATTGTCCTGAAATCAGAATCAGGCAGCTGACACCAGAAAGAGCTCAAACTTCCCACACAGAGAACCCTGTCTTTGGCCCAGTGTTTTGGCCTGAGTGTCCAGGAAGCTGATTGTCTTCTCTAGCTGTCAAAAAAAGGGGATGAAAACAGACAGGAGCAGAAAGGGGCACAGGTGGTAAGGGTGGGTAGTTTTTAGCTCCAAGTGTACTATGCAAGTTTGGATTTCAGTCCAGTTGTCCTTAGGAGTGTTGGCTACTTGTTCCAAGTGAACATTTCATTTACTTTCCCAGGGTTGATGATGTTTTGGAGGTGCTGTGGATTGGATAAAAGCATTGTGAAGAGGGAGTGAAAAGCGGTAGCCTGGCTTTTGGTTCTGAATTTGTATTTAACTCCAAGTAAACTACTCCGTCCCTTTGTATTTTGTTCTCTCCCTGTTAGAAGAGTAGCAGCACGATGAATGGTGTTGTGTTAGCAGGAGGTGGCATAGACTTCACAGCATCAGCCTGTGAAAGCTGAATTTTGTGTGCCAAGCTTTTTGTGCCAACTTTTCTTCTGTGCAATAAAAAAAAATCTTTACTTTCCTTGATGGTGAGCTGCATAATCCATGGAGTTCAGCTGTTCTGAAGCTATTTTACAGTAAATATTGAATAAAGGTAAAGGTGGAATAGGCCAAAGGACAGCTCTCGCGAGCTTCAGCCCCTGTGAAAGGTCTGTGGTGCTCACAGGTTCTTGGGGCTGACTCATTGGAAAATCCATGACTTATTAGTTTATGAGTTTGTCCTGTTGAGGACTCTTGTGCTGGGGTTTGTGGCTGCACTCCTCCAGCCAGACTCGCATTTGCCAATCTACTGCTGATTAAAAAACAAGGCACCTTCAAGGTAGTGGCCATCAGGTTCATTTCACAATATCTTAATTTCAGTAGAAATACAAATATTCAATTTTAACTCTGTCTCCTTGTTGTGCTTTCTGTTCAACTGAATTCATTTTTTAGCCTATTCTTAAGAACAAAATATTGTCCTAACTCTCCTCCTAGCTAATCTTGGTGCATGCTCTTGTTTTATTCACTGGTGTCATGGTTTGACACTGGCCCAACGCCAGGCACCCAGGAGAGTCCCTCGCCACAGCTGGGCAGAGGAGAGGGAAAAAAAGTTAACAAAGGCTTCATGAGTGAGATAAGGACCCGGAGAAGCACTTCAAGGGCAAAACAGGCTCAGCTTAAGGTTGCAAAGTGAATTTATTACTAACAGAATCAGAGGAGGATAATGAGAAGTAAAATAAGCCCTTAAAACACCTTTTCCCCCCAGTCCCTCCCTCCTTCCTACCGGCAGTACATGGAGACAGGGCGTGGGGGTTTGGGTCAGTTCTTCACCCAGATTTTCTTTAGTTGCTCTGGGAAAGGAATCCTTCCCCTGTGAGACC
>VWPU01014850.1:0-29380 GCA_013398955.1 Callaeas wilsoni | reverse complement strand
GAATAACCTTAGACTGTTGAAGGTTCATTCACCACAACACCTCATCACAGCTTGACTCTGTCAAGAACCCACTGTCCCATTAAGCCTGTCAATAGGTACAAGGCATGTGAGCAGCAAACTTCCTTATTTATCCACAGAATCAAAGTCGATAAAGCATACAATCCAAACTAAACAAATGGGTGAATGTTGCTTTCAGACTTATGCATGTCCAAGCAAAGAGGTATAAAAATCTCCTTCCTCAGAGTTTAAATCACTACAGAATGTTGTCACCCACTCCTGCTCCAGGAAGATTCACCTTCCTGTTTAATAAATGGGTTCTAATGCTCTCCCCTCCTCACACCAGAATCCAGGGCAGAACGTACCAGCAGGTTCACGGTGCAGCTCATGCGGTTGTCCTTGCTCTCGTCGTTCATCACGGCGCGATAATCCAGCAGCCTCTCCAGGAGCCTTCTCACCAGGCTCACAAAGCTTTCCACCAAGCTGGAAATGCCAGGGTGCTGCCTGGCACATTCTGTAAGGCTGCAAACACAGAAATGTTGGTACAATTCTGAAGGCAAATACTGCACTAGGCCCAAATCAACTGCGGAATGCACTGGAAATTCCCTCTGTGAGTTGGTAATTTAGATATCCAGCAGACAGATGGCATATAAATCAAATGGAAAAAAAAATTAAAGAAACATTTACTTTTCATGTCTGAAAATGACTTTGAATTCAAGGCTGTACCCACAACTCCAGGACAGAGCAACCTGCATCTGTGCTATCACAAACTCAGGTCTCTGGAATCTCATAGTACTGCAATAAACACTGCACCTTCCTTTCCGCAGCATAAAATGCAAAAATGCTTTCCTTCTCTTTGTACTGTTACATGTGAGTAGGAAGTTCAAAATGAACAAAAATTACAATTTTAGCTCAAAAGAGACATCACCAGAGTAATTGTACTTGGAGAAATAAGCAAAATCAGACAATCAACTTCCTGCAGATTGAAAAGAGCGGCTCGATCTCTTTCGATAAAAGTACAGAAAGGGAATTTTTATTTGGCATCATCAGATTCAATTTACCTTAACAAAACATTAGCATATACTGTTTCTAAAAAGTGCTGAAGTGATTTAGGAGTAGAGATTTCACTTTACTGTCAGAGCTTTGTTTTCAAAGTTTAACTGTTTAAACATCATTAAGGGATTACCCACATCTCATTAAGGATTATTTTCTTTCTTTGCTTAAGAGAAATTATTTCTTTCTTTGCTTTTCTTTTGTTTCCTCTACTTAATATTCTAGTTTTCCATTGGGATCCTGTCTGACAAACTGCATTATATGTATGTAAATATATACACACACACATACATACATATATTTTCACATATCTAATTATAGATACAAGCACTGGGTCAGGCAGAGATGCAGTTAATTTTCCCCAAGGCAGTCCTGCTTTGTATTAGTAATTGGGAAGGTTCTGACCTCTTAGTGCTCAATTATCAATTGAGCTCTACATCATTGTTTTCCAGACACCCAGGTAAAAAAAATATTTATTATTAATCTTTAGGCACAACGTTTTTTTAAACTTTAATTGCAAAGTATACTGTTTTAATTAATAGCAAAACATTTTTTTTTTTTACTCCTCATAATTATTTGAACTTTCTTCAGAAAATACATATTCATATTGACTTCAACTGCAAAGAAATCCTCAAAGCTCTGGCCTAGAATGCAGAATACCCAGGAATAAAGTTCCAACTCAACCAAAGTAAAAGCAGCATCCAAAGTTCATTCCTTGGATTGTGCAGCCCCAGTGGAGTCACTGTGCCAAGACAGAGGGAATGTGGACCTGGATGTCTGAAAGAACATTTATGTTGTTTAAGATAGGAGGGACAGAGGCCAGCAGATAAAACCAGAATACTCCAATTGCTCTGGCCTGACTGGTTTGAAACAGAAATATTAAATCAATAACTGACACATGGCTTATAAAATATACTGCAAATGGAATGGAAACACTACGGGGGCTGAAGAGCTGACAACTGACAGAAAAGGCTGGAGCACATTAAATGACGTTTGTGGAAAAGAAAGTAAAAAAGTCTCAGAACCACATAGGAGACGGGAATATTATACAGGAAAAATGGTGGTTTATTACACATACAAGAGTCAGAAACAGTGTGAGACACTAATGAAGGAAAGTACAGCCACCATTCGAGTGACTGTTATGGATTTCTGCCCTAGGTTCCCCTGCAGTAACAGCAAACGAGGCAGAGCTGTGAACGTTCCCTGACTGCACAATGAACACGAGGCACCAAGACATCACATTTCTTCCCAATACAAGCAGAAAAACACTGACATAAACCACGAGCTATTGCTGGGTCTCACCCAGCACAAAGTACATAACTCCAGTCACTAAAGAAAGGTGAACCAGAGTACACTTAAAGGGGAACTACAAAAAGAACAGGAGAGAGGAATACCTGTCTCTTGAGGGAAGATTCAAAAAGTTGTATTGCTCAGCTCTATGCAATAATCCCAATAAAAAGGATCAGAAAACTTCAGAAGACTTTTTCACCCCCAGGAGAGAGGAAGAAACCTTTGATTTTTTTAAACAGAGCTTGAAAAAAATAGAAAATTTTAAATAAAAAAACCATTTGCAATAAAGCTCGAGGAAAACAACTGCATAGCATGGGCCACTGTAATGATGGGGAACTGGAAAGCTGCCAAATGCCATTTCCTGTTGTGACTGTGTTAGTAACCAAAACATGCCAGAACTCATTTTCTGAGCCTGAGGACAAGTGGCATGGCACAGCTCGTGTTCATGGAGCTGGAGTGATTCTCCTGCATCCTCCAGGCAGGGCAGCCTTGTCCACTCTGCCTGTTGAGAAAGCCTCTCACCTGTCCCACACCACCCCAGATTCCCCTTGGCACTGCCTAGGGCAGGTCAAACCCCATCATGGGCCACACTAACATTTAGGGCCAGGGACAAATGCGAGGCAGTGCTTAATTAAACTTCTGCTGAACCTGTTTAGTTTATTATTATGGGCATGGACAAGTTGCCAGCAACCACCAGCGTGGGCAAATGTTGGTAGCAGAGGTGAGCAGCAACACAGCAGTCACTGAGTGCTGCTAAATACCTGCCTTCAGGTGACACCTGGAGCTGTGCAGGAGTGCAGACAGTTACAGGAGATCAGCTGGTGAAAATAATGACCAAATGAATAAATGTGGATCTCCTTCCAGTTGGAACAGGGAGTTGGGGACAGAGGCTTGGAATCCCTGCTTTGAAAGGTGTGAAGGTAGCAAGATTTAAACCAAACCAACTGAGAGAACTGGTCCTACCCCAGGCAGGTCACCAGCCTCTGCTTCAACTCTCCGTCCACAGGTGTCACTCAACAACTTCAAGGATGGAAGAAAAAATATTATCTGGAGATAAGATGAATTGTCATCTTTAGAAATGTGGAAACTTTGAACTTGAGGCCTTCTAGAAAGTGGAACAGTTCCAAGGGGAAAAAACAGATATGTCAGAGCAAGAAGGGGGCCTTGTGAAGGCAGGGAGATGAAAAGCTCTGTACTGTGCTTGATGACCCTCTTTGACTGCACTGCTGAAAGATGGGGTTGAACTGGATAGTGCCACTTTCCAAGAAAAGTGCTGGAATGAAAGAGCAAAGTGCAAACAAGGCAAGCAAATAATGTTACACAGCTCAGAAAGAGTGAACTTCAAAGGGTCTCATACACAAGATCTGAGGCAAGCTTTGCTTTTTGCATAGATAAAGTCTCAGTTTGGACACTCTCTCCAGCTCTAAGGCAATGGAGTACTTCAGAAGAGATGGAGACATTGTAAGAACGTCCAGAAAACATTCCATATGATAAACTGAAATTCTGGGATTGTTTACCCTAAGGGAAATCCTGAAGGAAACTAGACAGCAACATTCAAATTTGATAAAAGCTGTTGCAAAAAGAAACAGCATAAATGATTCTTTATGTCCCCTGCGTGTGGACCCAAAGCTTTCGTGGTTCATCTGATGATTGATGTGACTTTGCCAAGACTGCTACCCCTACTCAGAAATACAGCCCAGACAGGGTAGCGGGCTTTGAGGAAGTAAAACATGCACATGACATTACAAAGCCTTATTTAAATTCAGGCAATAATCTCTTGGAGTCCAGTCTAGATATGTAAAAGTGCAGGTTAGGTATAACTTCTTCATAATTTAGCTGAAGCACAAAACAATGAAAAGCAACAAGGAAAATAATTTCAATGAGCAAAACTGCAATTCGAACCAGGTGTAGTGAAGCATTATGGAATTTCCAGTCTCTTCATGAAAAAAGTTGCTAAGATTCTATTTTAGGTGAGGTTACCAACCTGAGAACAATAAGGTAGAAGCACATCCTGAAGGCATTTGTTCTTTTTATTCTCATGCACTACTTACATGGACACAAACAACTGCATGTAGTGTTCATCCCCTCGTCCTCCTTCCACCTCATGATCCAACTTCAAAATGATTTCATTTTCAAACTAATAAAGAAAGGAAAATCAAAACACTGAGCAGCTATCTGGAGGTCAACACACTTCAACATGGCATGAAAAATGTACCTTTGTATAGTTATGTCACATATTGCCAAGGGTTAAATTCTTGGGCATATTCAGGTCTGGTCTTTTAGCATGGACTGAGATTTCCCAAAGCTTCCCCTGCACTGGGCACGTGAGACACAAGCCCAGAGTCTGCGTGCAGCTACAGAGAGTCTTTGTCCTCGTGCAAACAACTGCACCCTGTTCAGGGGAAAGGACAGATCTACCTCAGGGCTCTCGACAAGTCATTAACACATCCAGAGGCACAGAGAGAGCATTAGTGGAGACCTACATTGAAATAAAGCTCGGATGCTTTACATAGATCTAATTATTAAAACCACTGTAAAAATGACAGAATTCATTACTGTGCTAATGCAGCAAGTCTTCACGTTCTTCTTTGATACAGAATTTCACACAATTGTCAGTACATGGATAATTCTGTTTCTCCCTGGAGTGTTTCTGTGTAATTGAGAGCTTTGGCAGGCTGGCATCCAGATCATCCCATCAGAGAACCGGAAGCCTCTCATGGTACAAAGAATTACTGTAGTATTTCGGATATGGTACTTTCAGATAACTGCAACACAAAATATTTTACCTTATTTAAATATATCCTCATCAAAACATTCAGCTCTGAGCTGAAGAAGCCAAGCCAGGGTTACATAGAAGAAAACAGTCCTGCCCCTTAGAGCACCAAGCAGCTCACGCATCTCTTCTGATGTGTTTTTAGAATTTCTTCAGTTTTAAAGAACATGACATTCTAAATGAAAATATATTACTAGATGTACTTCCTTCAAGTAGGTCGCGATTCAAGCTCTCCACCCAGAAAAATGACTCATCATCTTTCAATAACAAAGGCCAAACATTCCCCTCTTTCCTCCAGTGTCCAGCCCAGACCTATTGGCCACCCTGATCCTGCAAACCACTCCTGAGGCAGACACTGAAGTGGCTGCTGCTTCTTTCAGGGAGCTTTGAAACGGCGTCTAGAGCAGCCAGACTTGTACAGTGCTCACCCAAAGAGCAAAGCCCGGGCTCAGAGCAGTGGCACTGCAGGTTCACACTCCTCTGGAAAGGGGCAGGGAGGAAGGAGCCATTTCCACCACTTTACTTGCAGGTTTTGCTGCACTAATATTAGTTCTTTCTCTGTAATTAGGATACAAATTAAAGACTGCCTGTTGAACAGTACCTACTATGCTAATATTAGAGAATAAAGAGCTATCATTGAAAAGTAGCTTAACAGGAAAAAATAAAATTGCTCTGTCTCATCCAGGCTGAAGTAGAAGTTTAAAAGGCTCCAAATTAATTTCTATGTGTAAGCAGGATGTGTATTAGTATTCAACATGAGTAACACAGGTGCATGCCACTTTCAGGACAAGGAAATGTTGAGCAAAAACATCCAATCCAGCCATTTTCTGTGGACTTAATGCAGCAAGACAAATCTGTGAATATAGTGCAGGTCAAGCTCCAGTTAAAAATCATCCACCTCTTAAAACCTTCCTGGTACTTATTCAGCAAGTAGAGAATTGATTACTTCTCAAAGAGGCAATAATTTCACGTTGCTTGACCTGAACAAAAAAACTCATCCTAAGCATCTTTCCTGCAGTTTCTCAACAAGCTGCAAGAAGAAAAATGATCAGCTGCTTGGATCAAAACAAATTAAAAAGTTGACAGAAATATAGGATAAAGTTTTAATGTTTCTGTGCCAAAATTAGGCCCTGAAAAGTGTCTTTTTCCTCTCACTTAAACAGAGTGTGCCTAATTGTCATTGGCACCGATTTAGCTTTAAACCCACCTGCTTCTCTAACAGACCCAAGGAATCTCCCCAGCTCTGAACACACCTCGATTCCAAAGCACAAAACACGTCCATGTTTTCCACATGGATCTGTCTGAAGCACCAGGCTGTACAAACTCAGTCTGCTGCTGATCTCACGTCCTTCTGAAACCCTTACACATAACAAGTGAATTGAGAGAAAGAAATGTGGCTATTTACAGCAAATGAATCTCATGTGCCAGGAGCTTGCTGAGGACCTCAGTCACTCTCTCAGCCACCTGTGAGAGCTCAGAAGAACAGGACTCTGCCAGGGGCTCCCTAAGAATCCTTGCCTGTCCCCTAACGAGGAGTCTGGAAAGCCCAAGCACACAGCAGCAGCCAGCACTGCTTTCTGACACGGTCCCACAGCAGTCAGGGAGGAAAGCAAACACTGAAAACTCCCCCAGATGGCTCCAGCAATTGGCAGAACCCCTGAGAGACACTGAACTGAAAATACCAAACACAAACAGAATGATTTACTTGCACAAAAATATAAACACAGATGAATTAATCTTTCCTAAGCCAAGTTAAATCCGCAACGTAACTCAAATCCATGTTTATTTAAATGATATTTTCATTTACTCTGGAAAGAGCTAATTTTCCTCGTCTGTTTGTTTGGTTGTTTTTTTAAGCAAGCATTTTCTATTTCATGGCCTCAGATCATGGTTAGATCAAGCAGGACGAGGTCGCTCGAGGATGTGTCTTCCTTTGGGAAGCCTTAATAAAACGCACAACCTGATCTTGCAAGGAAAGCAAAGGTGGGGTATCAGCACTTGGAGGATGGGACTGTTTTAACCCTGTGTGTCCAACACATAAGCAACGAGCTTCTCTTTTTATTTGAAGGAGAAAAGGGTACATTTGCAGGACTGAGTCTGTCCACAGACACTGAGAGATGAATAAATTGGCTTTCCAAGATTCCCAGCTCTCTGAGCTCATGACAGACAGAGCCTCGATAGCTAAAATTAGTAGATATTAATGGCTCCTTCTCTACATCTTCAATTAGAGTTAAAATTACGAGCTTATATAACACTGCTCTGGGTGAATGGAAATTACATGTGCAAAGTGGAAGAAAGTATTGCAAGAAAATGTCTTACTGTGCCCTACACCTACATACAGATTCCAAGCCATTAAATATATATGTAGAGCAAGTCATTCTTGAGCCAACCCCAGGTGGAATTTTGTTTTCTCTGGGATTAGATGATTTCCTAGAAATAGCTAAATAAAATAAAATTCCAGCTTAATAAATTTAAATGACTTTCTATCCCTACTGCCTGTATGTTGTGTGCACAAAGCAGGACACAGCCCCCAGCCCCCCCACACCCCCTGTGCCCCCAGAACAGAGCCCTGTCCCAGCACAGCACCAGGGCATGTTAACAGAGACAGGATTTTTGGGAAAGGTTATTAAATCGTGTGGGAGGTATCAGACAGGCTCTGGTTCCTGTGCTGGTACAGGCTCAGCTCGTAAAGATGTTTCTGTTTGTGCTTTTTTTCCCCCTCCTCTCTCATTAGAGAAGATTAGATTAGAAATAAATTATTTATTTTTAAAGTTCCACAAAATTATGTTTTAAGCGAATGTCATTCTGGGCTCCTGAGTGCTCCAGGCGCTCCTGAAATAACATGTTGTCATTCTCAAAATTTTATACTAAAGCTTTAAAAAACCATCCTTTATACTACTAAATGTCAATTTGCAAATGAAAATTGTCCACTACCGAAACCTGGAGTTTATGTGTTTGTGCATCCAATAATTATCCATTCATATTACTTACTTGCTCCTTTAAATAAGATGGTAACAATTTTAGAATATAAAACTTAATGTGCCTTTCCTTTAAAATACATATTTTAAAAAACTTACCAGAATGGCTAAATTTACAGATGCAAGTTTTTTTAAATCTTAATCACCTCATCCATAGGAAAGGAGAGGATAAACCCCATGATTCTTGATGAGCAAATGATCACAATTCCTAAAGCAGAACATTAGAGTCCAATGAGACTCAGCAGCTCAATTATGAAATAGTTTTTGCACCATCTGATGAAAACTCCCTCTTTTCCTTAAGCTGCAATAAACCAAATGCCCTTGTTCCTTGGCACTGTAAAATATCACCTGAAACTTCTTTTTATGGCAGGAGAAGTGATTCACTAGTCACTGGAGTGCCTGGCCTCTCCCAGGCTCCCAAGCTGCTGCTCCTGTTAATCAGGCAGGATGACTGATGAGTTTTCAGGATTTCTGGTCTGTACAGATCTGTTTGCCTCTCCCAAGAGATGAGGTATAAGCCATGAACAGGAAAACATTTTTAAGAAGGCAAATATAGGACTATCAGGACACGGAGGGAACAGATGCACAGAAACAAAGTGGTTTTTAATCTTGGCCTTGAACCAAAAGCTTTGCACTGTGGAATACAGACCAAAATGGAAATTCCATCTGCTCATTTGTTCCACACTTCATTGACACAGAAATGCCCCAAATGATTTAAAGTATTAAACATAGCTGGGTATACGAGATATTTATATTTACATGTGTCTAAAACGATGCCTTTTTGTTTGTCATTTTCCCTTACACAGATTGTTCTGAATTAATTAATTGTGTAACTACAAAGCTGAATATCCAGTTTGTAATTTACTGTGGGAGGCAGCGTGCAAACACAGAACAAGGCGAGGCCGTGCCCAAAGAGCTCGAGGAGAATGGAGGTGTCAGACAGGGATGGATACTCCACTGCCCAGGCAGACACAGCAAGCAGCAGCAGGAAATTTAGGCTACAATCTCCAGTGCCCTGCCCCACCATCCCTATTTTTATTCCGTCAATCAAAAATAGTTCATAGTCGTGACTTAAAAATTCTTTTTCCTTTCCGAAATGACTGCAGAAAACACTCCAGGAATTTCCGTTCTTCACAGTGGTTATTTTTTCTCACAGTAAATGTTTAGAAAAGTTACAGTTTCCTGATAAATCTGATAATATATCATTAACTATTCACTGCTACTCCTGTCAGTTACTCTGTAGTAAAACCTGGGAGTTTTGACTTACCAATATCTATGTCGCAAGGAAGGGGGATAGGGAATATTTATATCCCTAGAGGATCCCTAGAGGTCATTTAATTCTATCTCCTATGTAATGAAGGGCTGACTTCAATGTAAGTCTTGCTGCTCAGAGCCTTTTCCAGTAAAATCCTGAAAATTTGGATTAAGGTCCTGCAATCTCCCTGGGCCCCTATTTGCTATTCCATCTATTTGTTGCTGTCATTGCAACAAGTTTTGCCTAAATCAAACTAAGTCACTCTGGAGATCCTACAGTTGCTGCACAAAAGCTGTTTCTTTGGTCCTTAATATTTGGGATTTCACTCTGTGAAAGCAGAAAAGCTCACTTGACACACATTTACCAGAAATACTGAGCACATGACATGTAAATGCATTTTCACGCAGAGCATTTGTCATTACCTTTTTGAATTCACCTGTCCTCTGATATTCACACAGCATCATGTCAAAGAAAATTGGGATCGTGGCTTTTCGCAGTTCAACTTCTGGAATAAGAGTCATTTCCAAGATGGGCCCAACCATCCCCGGAATAAAGCAGATTTTATTCTGGCCTGAAACAAAAACAAAAATTGAATATTTGAGAAGAAAACCAAATATTTTTAGGAAAACATCTAGGAGCTGCAATCATTTCGAGTAGTGTTTAAGCCATCTGTGTTGGTCAAGTCTTACAACTCAGTCACTGCTCTCTGTTCCTTCTCAAAAGCTGGGGGCATGTGAATGGATACTGTCTCCTTCTAAGGTGCCAGGATGCAGTGCCAGGAATAATCAGGAATGCCAGAGGAGTTGATATTTTCAGTGAAGATTTTGGTTTTTCAGCTTTTGACATCTCCTTATAAATATTTAGAGTAGAAAGTAATAAACTACCCTAAGAACCCCCAGATTCTATCAGCAGGAGAGCACGGCACGGTAATGTCACATGGAGGAACCTTTCCGTGAAGGAGAAAACCATTACTGACTTTTTGAACAAAATTAGACATTGCAACAATAAATCAAACCAACCAACGCATCCAAGTCACCAGCAGTAACAGAAATACCATCCACACAACTCAGCTGCTAAACCCACACGGAATTATCTTGTAGCACCAGTGTTACACCAGCCGCCAACAAACACCCAACTCTGCAAAACACGCGGCCGGGTCCCAGACCTGGTGCAAACGCTGCCCTGATACGCCGAGCAGACCAGCAGCAAACCCAAGCACCTGTGGGACAGTGTCAATGCTGCCTGAAGCTCGTGAGGAGGCAAAAACATTCTCCTTAACAAATGTGAGATGTGCTCCAAACGAAGGAGCTTTCTGAGCCTGACCTTCCTCTCCCATGCGTGCCACGTTAATTTTCAACACAAACGCCACGCAAAAATTTTCCGAGATAAAACAAATATTCTACCTAAGTTCAGTTAATAAGAAATTATCCCAAAGGAGTTAATGAGAAACTCGCAAAGGAGGAGTAGCAGAACCTGGCTGGATGACAAGGACAAAAATCTTTTTGGAATTTTAATCCAAACAGATTCCAAATCTGAGTCTCCTGATTTGCGGAACCAGAGGTTCAGGCTGAGCAGTAACCTTCCCAGGGAAAATTTATCCAGTCTCAATCCTGCAAAAAAAGGTTTCTGAAACCTGATTTCAGTCATGTTTGAAATCTATTCTGTTCTATTCTATTCTATTCTATTCTATTCTATTCTATTCTATTCTATTCTATTCTTCCAAGTTGGAAGAGACCTTCAAGATCCTTGAGTCCAACCTCTGTCCCAACACCTCAACTAAAGTAAACCATGGCACTGAGTGCCACATCCAATCTCTTTTTAAATACGTCCAGGGATGGTGATTCCACCACCTCCCTGGGTAGACCATTCCAAGATTTTATCACTCTTTCTGTAAAAAATTTTCTCCTAATATCCAACCTATATTTCCCTTGGCGCAACTTAAGACTGTGTCCTCTTGTTCTATCAGTTGTTGCCCGGAAAAAGAGACCGACCCCCACCTCACTACAACCACCATCTGAGAGAAGGTTGTAAAGAAGGTTCTCTTTTGAATAAAAACCTGGCAGTAGTCCAACCGTATCTCATGTCAGCTCCAAGTTAATCACAGGAATGAAAATATATTTTAAGTTCAAATAGTAGAAATATTTACAAAAGCACTTCGTGTCAGATATTTTTCAATGGAACAAACAGTATGTGACAGATTCAGTTGCAGTGAAGCTCAGTTTGCTACTCACCAAGTTTGTACCACATGTCACGGATAGCAAAGCCAATTAAACGTCTCATATCTCCATATCTAGGAGGAAAGGAATATGAAAGGTATTTTTATCATTACCTTTTTCATTATTTTACCACAAAATTAAGGATATAAGCGAAAGTATATATTTTGCTTACTTGTTCTGGATTTTGTTGTATTTTGCATGGGAAAAGTTTTCTAGCTGTAGTGAATCTTGGGTAATAAAAGCCACAGCCAAATGAAAATAGTTGTTCCACAGCTGTAAATTGAATATAAGGAAATTATAATAATTTTCAGGGAAGCAGGAATAATATTAAATGATGCATAATGCAGAATAATTTATGAAACCAAATGATGCAAGCAATATGAGATTTTTATATTATGCAGAGATGTACATCATTAGTATTATGCAATTAGCAGAAAAGCAAGAAAGATGAATTTTAATAACCACTACTACACATTTGCTTTTAATAACAGAGCAGCTGAATAAATATTGCTAAAAAAAGATTCACATGAGATTCATTAGCCAACAACATAAAACCCTGAACCAAAGCAGGACTGGGGGAACACATTACATGCTGGTGAATCTCAGCAATCTGCAGCTAAAGGCACCAATGTAATTACACTGCATTTGAGCACCACTTCAAAAGGCATCTCCTGCCTCCTCTTTGGATCCTAATTCAACAGCCATTTGTATGAAATTCCAGTGTAATTTGTGAAGAGCTCTCCACATGAAAGAAGGACAAAATACATCCCTAAACAACAGCTGATAGTACCAAGTCGTGTACTTGAAGCAGACAAAAAGCCCCCATGCTTCCAGTGCACAACCCTTCATGCCTGAAAGCAAATTACTTTTTCTCCAGACAATCAAACAGAAGCACTTCTCACATGCTAGAAATGGAAAGGGGAAAGAGAAACTTCCCTAGGAAACACAAATTTAAGGAAGGAAATAAAATTTTCAGAAGCTTTTAGGCAGTCAGCAACAGCTTTAAACACTTAAAAATGCAGCTGTGTCTAAAACCAGTGGTAGGGCTCAGTGAGAGAGCAGAAAGCAATGGGAAATGTGTTCAGTGGTGATTCAAAGGATGGAACAAAACATGGGACAGAGCTGTTCATTTTGTATGGTGCAATACAAGCCTGGGTTGGGAACCCACACTAAACACCCTGGAAACAAAATGTTCCATCAAAACTTAAGTGGCCTCTGTCCTTCGTCGCCTAGAAAACTCTGGTGTGCAAATAAACCAGGAAAAAGAGATGCCAACCCACGGAAGCACACCCAGAACCACAGGCATTTCCCATAATAAATACCATTCTCAAACGTCCTCTATAATTTGTAGATGATCCTGCCGTTGATTTATTCCTCCCTCGGAGGCCCAGCCAAGCTGGGCCCAGCAGAGCTGCTCATTTCAGCCCTTGGAGGGCTCTGTGTGAGCAGCCACCGCCCCAGAGCACGGCTGGCCCTGCTGCACACACACCAACTCGATTCTCACCAAAAATTTTAAAAGATTCTTTTAACCAGTGTAGAGCTCTCAGCCCCTTGAGCAGCCGTGTTTATTGACGTGCAGGGCACACTGTATGTATCATTTATACCACTGAAATGGAAAATTTCTCAAATTGTTCTAGATTGCAGGGAAAAAAATGGAGGCTTATTCCTAAATGGTCTATTTTTTAATTTAATAGCTCCAAGTTCAGTGCCCTCTTTGTCAGAGACACACCCTACAGACTCAATCACCTCATTTATAAAATAATTTTCCTTCCGTCCTCAGACTACCCCAAAATGGATGAATAAATGGGATCTTTTCCCTTTCAACAGCATATTCAAGTTAAAGACTCACAAGACTTTAAGCATCAAAACTAACTTTAAAACTCTATGAGACAGTCTCTCTCTAAAGTAAAATTATACATAAACAGATTTTAAAAATGCAAAAATTATTCTTATGAGACAAGTTTTGTTTTCTCTTAACCCCACAACAGCATTCCAAGATGTTTTAGACATCTGTCGAATTGGAAAATGTGGAATTAATTTAGTAGGAATTTTCCAGCCATCTCACGAAGAAGAGGTTTGGTAATTATCCTAAAAGATCATCCAGGAGTAAAGGCTGCAGCCTCCTGCTTCACACACCTCTGACACTAGCTGGTGGAAGGACCAAAGATGAACTTCAAGCTCTGTAATTTGATAATTTTCAGATGTGCAATATGATCTATAATATATAAAAATATAACGCTTTAATATTCCCCATGTAGTTTATGCTAGCTAAACTTCCCAATGGTTTCATTCCCTAAATCAACCTCTGCATGGTTTCTACAATGTCTGTCATTGTCATACATAGATTTTTGCACAGTGTGTATTTTTCCCCTGTATCTTTTTAATGCACTGGGGGTTTTGATTTTGGGGTTTCTAAAAGAAGATTTTAACATAAAAAATAAGCTGCAATATTCTGTTTGTGATGTTGAAATACATTTCATTACTGCTGAGTTACTAATGGAGCATAGCTCATGCAAAAAAGATAGGAAAACAGGAAAAATAAGCATTTTCTTTCAAATCAGAGTGACATTAAATTTTGGAGTATGTCTTCTATAATAAAATTCTGTGGCAGGAATATAGGTGATTAATATATGAATTATAATCACTATAACAGCACAGATTTAGAATTATAATCCTTTCTAATGCCCTGTAAATATAGTGCTAATGAAGGGAAGGGAGGGAGGAGCAGGAATCAATAACGCTGCGTTTTCCAGAGCAGAAGCTTTACAACAACTGTGCCCGAGCACAACAAAATTTGGGTTTGTTCCCCCTGCCCTGCCCTGGAGGTGTCAGACGCTGCCATCTCCAAGCAGCAACATTCCCGAAGGAATGCTGCACAAAAGCCACGGCAAGGAATTAAATGGCACCAAGGCTGGGGACTGTGTCACAGGGAGGGTGTGCTCCCTCCCTGCATGGAAACTCCTCTGTCTTGGGGTGATTCCATGACCATACTGTATTCCCCATCGCCTGCTTGATCTCTAGGGTACCTTTAAATTGCAAAGGGGGGAGAGAGAAGCCGAGAGAACTCTTCAACGCGGCCAGCTTGACCTTGTAACTAGGATGTTTTGCATTCTTTTCTCTCTCAATTCTGACAACGTTTGTTGGTTAGAGGACTTTTACTCGCTAGTCTCTTCGGCTTTCAGCGGAGAAGGGACTGTGATCTGCCTCAGCGGCTTCTGTTCCTTTTTGGACTGTTTTTGGCTTGCTTTTCATCCCAGACCAGCTCCCATCTCCGGCCCTGCTCGGCGGGACCCTCCAAGGGGGATCGTCGGACCCTGCCTGGCCCGGCCCAGCTCAGGACTGCAGGTTTTACCTACAGAAAGAACTCTAGAATCCATAGTCCTCTTTTAGGGGACAGGGGAGGGGGGTTCAATATTTCTTTCTTTGCTTGCCCTGTGATGGCAGGGGACTCTGTTAAATAAATAGTTTTTTTCACTTTCACTCGAGAAATTATTTTCCTGAACCCGCGGAGGAGCTGCTGCTGGGGCTTGCTTGCCTGGCAGGCAGGAGAGAGAGAGAGAGACGCCCTTCTCGGGTTGTTTCCTCCTGGATTTGTGTCCAAATCAGCACATCCTCCTTGTGCAGAGCAAGACTCAAGACCAAAGGTGATGGAGCCAGGAGGTGGCAGTGACAGCAGAGTGAAAATGCTCTGTCCTGGACAAAGGTGACACATTGCAATTACATCCACTGCCAGCAGAAACAAAAATGTCCTGGAATCATCCTCTTTACCACAGGTGACATCTTCCCAGATGTGGAGAGTTGCCAGGATGAACCACACGCACTCATAGAGTTATTGGTGGAACTCCATTCATTGATTATCATAGGCCTGGTTATATACATTAGTCAGCTGTTCACGAGCCACTCAGCAACTTATGATTGGATAATAGCTGTTATCACGCGTATAATAATTAATGTGGATTGGCTATAGCTAAACAATCATGCTTTTTCTTTATTCTTTTCTTGTGGTTACATGCTCCTGTTTTCCCATCCTGTCTTCCTATCTTGTTACTTTCCTACCAGTGACTTTGTTTCTTCTTTCTTGCTTATTCAGGATAACCAAGGTTGCTGAGGCCTGGGTTGTGCACATTCCAATGAGCAGCTCCCGTGAGAAACTGCTCTCAGTATCCATTTGCTCTGAGAAGCTGCTCAACAATTCCTGTAACCTGGGTTGTGCACGTAGCTTAGCTCTGCATGTCCTTGCTCAGTGACCCATTCTTCTACACCCAGACAGCTGTCGAGGATACCATGAGTGTAATGCACAAGTACAGAAAATCACAGAGTTTTTGTTACAATTAATCCAAAGACACCTGGGTGACCTTCAGGGAACACTTTTTTGAAAATATATTCTGCAATTTTTAAGATTTTTGTTTGTTCATTAAGACTCTTCTGAAGAGCCCATCTCAACTCCTGCACCCTAAATCCAGAATTTACACATGATGATGGTCTATCTGTTCTGCTGCCTTGCAAAAGCCCAGCTGCAAAGCAGTGGTCTGGACATTCTTCACATTTGAATTTGGCAAATCCTTAAAGAACTGTTACTTGATACAAACCAGCAAAAATCCCAACATTACAATGTCCTTTAGGACTGTGTGTTATGCCAATGGCAGAATTTCCCTTGTCTCTACCAGGAGAAGCTGATAACAAACCCTACACCACCAGCACTCCCCACCTCCAGAGAAAAGGAAACATCAAAGGCAGCCCACAAGAAATCCCCTGACAGCTGCACAACGTGGTCCTGGCTGGGGACACCAGTGTGTCAGCTGGTGGGGACACTGGCTGCCTGAGACTGTTCTGCAGTCAAGGAAGAGAATCCTTGTGAATATTACTTTAAATAATATTGCGAGCAAACTAACAAAAAGATGGAAAAGAGAAAAATGAGCGATTTGCAGTCACACAGATCAGACTTTTTATTGACATGAAACGCAACAAAGAAGGAAATTTTATAAAGCCCCAAGCAATAAGACATTGATTGCCATGGTCTTCAGGGGAAAGTCTGACCTCAGACCTGCTTGCCTTTTTTTTCTTATATGCCATCAATCTATGCCCTTTTATTTTTTCCATATGGTCCTCCAGAATACAGAGTGTTAAGCTAGAATACTTTCCACAGCTGCAAGCCTTCAGACTTTTCCTAGCTGCAAGCTCTGAACATGTCCCTGGAAGGACACCTGCCAGCTCAGCTGCTCCAGCTCCACACGCCAAGGCGAGAGCTGCTAAACTGCTTCAGGCACGTGAACTGCTGAATTCATTCTTCAGGATCCTCTGGTGAGAAAATATTCCCTGCCTTTCTAGACAACCTGTTTCAATATTTACCATAACCTCTTTATATCTAACACAAATGCAAGAAAATAACTTGTTTCAAATACAGGGACATGAACTGAATAGAAACTGCTGAATATTGAGGGGTTTTACTTATTCCAATAATTCCTACTGAAACTCCAGATTTCTGTGCATTAAATCCTCATGTTCCAGTTTATGTTCAGTACTGAAGAATGCAGAGTCATGCATTATGCAAGATTCTGTCCCTGTTTGTACTGTAGGCACCATGAATATTGGGAGCTCTCCTTCACTCCTACTTCATGGTTTATTTTTGGTCAATCACTTAATGAAATTTCACTCCTTTCTCTCCTGCAAAATTATTTCCTCTGGAGCTAACAGCTTTGTTTTATCAGCACAACAGTAAATATTCTATGACAGAAGCCTTGCAGGCAGACCTGGTTATATCGTGCTAAGTTTTGCTGTGTGCTGAAACTGGAGAATCTCTGCAGGACACAATCTCTGAGTGCCACTGATGCCTTGGAGAGGCTGCCCTGGAGCAGAGGCTGGACAGAGAGAAAGGATAAAGGGCAGGGATTTATGGAAAGGCCTTCACAGGGCACACCTTGGGCAGTGCAGGAGTCTTGCAGAGACTGCACCCAGGATGGACACAGCCACACGTTTTTGGGACAGATAGAAGTTCTGTCCATTTGCATATCAGAGGTTAATTGTCCAATTACAGCTTCAGGCAGTGCAGTCCCATTCTCCCAGTTTGCTCCCCCAACTCACTTTTGTTTCCATTTCTTGGGGCCTGAAACAGTGAGGAGTCCTTGATTCTCAGGCCTGGAGCGGAATTGTTGTGTCTGACCAAAACGGGAAAAGCAGTTGCTCACACTCTGTATGGAGCTCAGAATTATACACTAAAGAATTGCAGGATTACAGATATATGAAAATATAAAAGATAAAATCCTAAGGCATCACCCCTGATGTACTCAATCCATCCCTCGTGCACTCTGTGTGCAAACCCAAAGCAAGAAAAACCACCCCCTCACCCCGCAGGCACAAAACCTCAGGTATCAGATGATTTTTTTAACCTCCAAGCCCAAAGATTCCCAAGCCAAAGGCCCATTGTGGCCCTTGCTGCCTGCCCAGTGCAATGACAGGCTCGGTGTCAAAGCTCCGGGATTAGGGAAGGGCTCCTGATGGAAAGGGGCAGGAGAACCCGGGTCATGATAGTACCAAGGAGGGAATGGAGCAGCCCTTCCCTGCTGTGCTGGCAGAGGGTGGCTCTTCTCCTCTGCGTGCAGCAGCTTCAGCAATGCACCCATGGCTCTAAGGCACTGCTGAGCTCTAAACTTAAGGACTGTGCCCGCTCTGGATCAGACACAGCACATCCCTTCCCAGGCCCTAAATGATAACACCTCCTTCCCTTCTACCTGAATCCCATAATGCGTGAAAAAAGCAATTTGCTTTGCAAATAAGAAAGAGGACAGGAACCTTTTTTTTCTCCATTTAACAAGCTCAACCAGAGTAGCAAAAAATTTCTTCGCTGCATTTATCTAGATTTAAACTGTACTTACTTAGTTGCTCAATTGCTCCACATTTGACTTGCTTTGTTTGCTTTGGTTGTCTACTATTTATTGCCATGCAACCACTCAGCCAAATGAAAATCCTCAGATCTATTTCTCTGTGCTTTAAATAGCTTTTCAAATTTTTCTTTTAATTAAGACTTTGCTTCCACTATTAATAATCTGATCTGAAAACACCATCCTGCACGCAGTAAAAATCAGGCACTTGTTTACACAGAACTTAGAGTTGTGGCATCTTTTTATCTTAAATAACACTTTGGCTGATGTGCATCTCTGTTTTCCCCAGCCCATTCAGCTCCTCCTGCAGCGGGCTCAGGGACCTGCCCCAAACTCACCTGGGGGTTGGGATGTGTGGGGCTGTCCTTGCCTCTGGGGCTGGAGATGGGAATGATGAGGCCATGTGCTCATCAGGCTGCAGCTCTCAACAAACCAAATTTAACTTCCAAATTTTCTCTCAAATCAAAATGGAAAAAGCAAGTTTCTTTGTCCCAATTCACAATTTTTTGTGGGAATGTAAATAAAAATAGAAATATGGCTACACAGGAGCTATACTGTAAGGTGAACTGTTTTATAAAGTACAGGAGTTTCTAATTTACTTTGAGTTAACCACTCCTCAGGTTTGCTTACAGCCAAGATACATTAATACAAAAAATATACTGTGGAAAATCAAATTTAAATTTATAATTAAGAATACTAGACAATGTGCTTTGCACTATTCAGACCTTTTTTATCCAGTAGCAGCTTTTTAAACAGGTGTATTTAGGGAACTCTTAGAAGGTTTGCAGAGCTTTTATTCATGAAAGACAAGGAAGGTAACACCTTGATTTGTACTTTAAAGTCTCTTATGAAGACTATGAGGGTATTACAATTCTTTACAGGGCACCACTTATTTACTATAACATTGTTTAGCTTACTCAGAGCCTCCAGATATTTGACAAGTCATGAATAAAAAAGCATTAATGCATCTCCTTGAACTACAAGGTGCAGTGCTGAACTACAACGTCCCTGGTTGTTTGATAACACTTGGAAGGTGCAGAATTGCCACGGGAAAGAGCTGAAATAAAGGCTCCAGATCAAACTGCTGCTTTCATGTTTGAAAAAGGCAGTGTACACCTTAATAAAAGTCTGACAGATACAATCTTTATAGTCTGTGTGGTTTCGGTATCCCGCACATGGTGATGTCTTTCAGACCTTTGTTACCTCCTTTTAGAAATTACTGACACATCGTGCAGTAAAAAGTGATCAAATGCTGCAGAAATGAGAGGTTATAAATTGCTTGTTAGTAAACTGATAGAGCCTAAGACAGATTATATCATAAATATGTCAAGGGTATGAGAGTTTCCAAAAGGGATATTTACTAAAAAATATGTATTTTAAGTTTGTTGGAAGAACCATCTTTCACTGTGATTCCAAAATCCTAAGATGATACATGTATACATTTGTATAGTCTCATCTTTTGAAGGTAAAACATTTTTAATGAATAAAGGAGGAAAAAGCTCTGCATTTCATAACTGGGGCCACCGTAACGGAGTATGAATCTTTTACCTTTTTTTTCACTGCTGTCTTTCGAACTCTTCCCGTGTAACCATTTTATGTGGCTGCTCTGCAGCTATTTGTGACCGAGGTGTTTTTTGTTGAGGGCCAAGGGACCAATTCCCAAGCAGTTTTTAGCACAAATGGAATCATTTAAAACAGATTGAAAGCTGTGAGATGAACCATAAAATATAAAGCCCTGAACTTTATGTTAAGAGTGAAACAGAATAACTTTACACACCATGATCAGGCAGCACTTAGGGACAAATCCTGAATCTAAAAGTATATTTACATTTTAATACCAATTTCATGAATGTGAAAACTACAGACGTTCTCATTTTTATCTAAAGGAAGCCAAACATGGTAAAATGCATAACCAAATAGTCCAGTTACACAGAATGATATTGAACAAACAAAAAACCCCAACTAACTCTAATTAAAAATTGTTACAGAAAGAGCTAATAAAAATAAATAGATGAAGATAGACTTGTCAGGAAAGACTACAAGTCAAAAAATAATTTCTGAGTGCTAAATACTCTAGGAATCAGCAAAGTTAAGCTCTTTGCTCTACATCCATAGCACTGACGTTGTAAAAGCTCTGTGTGTTACATCTGAGATTGACTTTCTGAATGCACTTGGCTGGCTAAGGAAAAAAAAAAGATTTTTCTGCTTGCCAGTCCTGAAAAGAGTCACAGAACAAAATACCCTGTTTGGGTGCCTCATCATAAATAACCAAAGCCCAATTCTGATGTCTCATGGAAGGTGCTCCAATCCTGCCCCACTCAAACCCACTGATTGTGCCCCAGTCTGATCCTGGGGCACGGCACCAGGAGGGGCTGCCTTGGCTCAGCTAAAAACCCCAAACACTTACTTGGACTTCAAAATCCATGTTCTCCAAAAACTTCTGGTTCATTGTCTCGGCAAATTTGTTGATGGCTCTCAAGAACACCCTAAAAAAGAACAGCAGTGATAGAGATAAATGAAGGTAACCTCTGGCCATCAATACCCACCGTGTGTGACACTGGGGGAAGCACATTTGGCACTGAACACACCGGGAGCATCACAGGTGAGCACAGCAGGTGACAATCTGTCCAGGGGCACAGGATTTATGGTGTTACACATAAAAAAATTACGCAATTGTCAAAAAGTTTCTCCACCTCCGTTGAAAAAGTCAGACAGTAGAATTTTGTGTCCTCTGCTGCACACTGGGCTGCATCCCTGAGAAAAGAGAGCAATTCTTTCAAACCCAGTGTTACCTTCTGCCAAACCCAAGTCCTTCACAAGGGTGGCATTGCCTCCTGTCGGGGTTTGACAGCTGGAACAGCTCCTGTGCCCACATCATTAGTTAGGAGCTGCCACTGCCCTTTTGCCACTTCAAAGATATTAAATGCAATTTTTTATCTCTCTTAGAGGTGGGGAGGGCAAGATGACACCTCTGCCCACCTTCCTCCCCAGGTGGATTATAAAAGCACTCAAAACAGTGAAAATGCACATTCAAAATACTATGCAGTTACTTCTTCCAAGAATAAGAGCATGAACATTACCCTTCTTGCCTGAAAAGCAGCACCTATTTAAGCTCTTGATTAATGCAGCATGATTAAGTTATGTTTCTAAAGCTAATTTCTTTGTCTGACTTCCCAGCACAGTACGTTTGTAAAACAAAAATCAATTGTATCTTTAAATATTTATAAAGTTTATTTAAATAATTCAGTTGTTTTCAAAATTGTAAATTGACTGAAAGTGATCATTTGCCTCTGCTTCATAGGTAAATTTTTTAAAGCCATTAAGTGGAAATATTTCTATGGAAAACACTGTAGGGGCAAACAGAAAGGTGACCAGAAGGGAAAACCAATCCTAATTGTTCAAATACAATAATTGGCTGTCAACTAGATATTCCCAGTCAGGAAAAAGATCTAATAGTTTCAACAGCCAGATCCAGAAACCTCCACCTACTCAGTGATTAGTAACATCAGAGAAAGCAATAATTCAATAATTAGGATTATCAGCAAAAGATTAAGGAACTGCAGGATATCCATATGTTACTGTCAAAGGAATGCTGTGTCCTTGTGCTGCATTCTCTGTGGTGTTTTGGTGTTCCATCCCAAAAGGATAAACAAATAGAAAATGGAAGAAGAGAGAAGAAAACAAGCAAATAAATGTGACATGGAAATGATCCTCAGTCAGGGACTGAGGAGGGAGGTGACGGGATCTATAAAATCAAAAGTACTGTCGATGCCTTGGGGAGGCTGCCCTGGAGCAGAGGCTGGGCAGAGAGAAAGGATAAAGGGCAGGGATTTATGGAAAGGCCTTCACAGGGCACACCTTGGGCAGTGCAGGAGACTCACAGAGACTGCACCCAGGATGGACACAGCCACACGTTTTTGGGACAGATACAAGTTTTGTCCATTTGCATATCAGAGGTTAATTGTCCAATTCCAGCTTCAGGCAGTGCAGTCCCATTCTCCCAGTTTGCTCCCCCCAACTCACTTTTGTTTCCATTTCCCTGAGACAGTGAGGTGTCCTTGATTCTCAGGCCTGGAGAGGAAGTGTTGTGTCTGACCAAAATGGGAAAAGCAGCTGCCAACGCTCGGTATGGAGCTCAGCGTTACACTCTAAAGAATTGCAGGATTACAAACATCTGAAAATATAAAAGCTAAAATCCTAAGGCATCACTGTGGATATGAGAGACTGAGTGCTCACAGCTTCTCAGAGAAGCATCAGAGAGCACTGAACACAACCAGGATGTGCATCCAAAACAAGCAAATCCAGGTTCTGTGCTAATCTTGCTCAACTCTGCAGCTCCTTGCTACAGGATGCTGTGAATGCCTGAATTTTATAGTGGCTCAGAAGTGATTAGACACGTCAAAGACTAAATTAAAAGGAGGGCAATTAAATGCCATTGGTCACTGGAGGCTGGTAGAACACAGCAAGCCCTCCAGGAGCCACTGGAGAAACAGAACGGTCAGGGAAAGGAGTTTTAGTCTCATCACAAAAAAAAGAGATAAATCAGAAGGGCTAAGTTCAGTTTCTTAATGAGGGAGGCAAAGCAAAAGTTCAGCTTTTGGCAGGCTTACGAGAGAGAATCCCACTTAACCACTGAGCAATCACCCAAAGGCGATCCCTGCTTGGTTAGAGCACTGACTGGCTGCACTGAAATCCCTTGTTGGGGGTGAGGCTCTCCAGGTGGAAAATATTCTTTGTGAAAACCTAAAGAAGAATTTGTTTCCACCCGTGTAACATTGCCCTGTACTGCTGATGGGATCAAGGAGATTCAGAAATGATGCATGCTGTCGCATCTGGCCGAGTCATTTTTGTTACGGTGACCGGGGGACGCCGCGGGAGCCGTGGCTGGGGGAGGTAACAGATTCCTGCTGGTGCTGTGTCACTCCACAGCATCATCCCCCACACTCAGCTGAGCTTCCTCCCTGCGGTCCAGGACATCCTCTCATCTCATCTTCTAGCACTGCCTCAGCTAATCTTGCCAGCTGAATTAAGGGGCTGATTTGTGAAAAGCCAAGTGTCATCAAATCTCCTCTAGTTCAAGAAATCTAATTTTGCTCGGTGCTGCCCTTGCAGGCTGTCACGGCTCTGCTGAACACCCCGTGCGAGCTCCCAGGGCTGCCCTGTGCCCCCACTGCCATTTCCCAGACTACTGGACTTGCTTTGCCACCTTTATGTGATCAGCTCCTAAATGTGATTCCTGCTGGAAGCTGTCCCTCACTGCCTACAAGAAAATAAACACATTTTTCCCCAGCTCTCCTCTCACATGGGGATATTTATCTCCTCAGAGCTGCCTGATGCTTGACACAAAGAGTTTAAGATGTTGCAAAAAAAAGGGGATTCTAAGAGAGTGATTTATTTTAGGCAGCACAAACCCCCACGCAGCTCGGCAGAATCACAGACTCGTTATTCTGTGGCATCATCATCATCATCATTCTTCTGAACAGGAAGTTTAGGTCAAGGCCTTTTCGGTGTTGTGCCTTTTCTGTAGCTCTGTGTTGCTCTAGACCCTTTGATTTACAAAGTTTATTTCCTGCCAACTCGCATAAGCAACTTCTTGAGCTCCAGCTGCTCAGGGAGGAGCATTTCCCTTCCCTCAGAGTTTTTGGCTGGAGCAGGAGGGGTTGTCTTCCATTTCTGAGGCTTTTTCAGTTCCCAAATTCTGTGCATTTCCACACTACTCCAACACCATGGCGAAACACATCACCTAAATATCCAGTTTGGGCAGACTCTGGTATGGTGCTAATAACTTTTCTTGCAATTAAAAAATCCCACACTTTTCAGTACTTTACTCTTTAAACAGAAATATCATGCAAGATATAGTAGAAATAATCATAACTGAAACACACATGAAATATATTACTGCAAATCTATTTCATAATATGGATGTATTACTGTGTGTAATAATAACGTTTGTGAAGAGCTTGTGGTTTACTTCTAGCCATATAAAAAAACTTCAAGGACACCTAAGAAATACTGAGGAATTTAATGCCCAGTAAAAATCACGGAAAATATTAAAAATATTTACAGGTTTCTATACAATATAATTATATGTAAGCTGCCTTCCGTAAATATCCCTTTTGCGCTCACAAATATTTTTATCTGACAGACTGGAATGACACTTTTTCAGGGAACATGCAATATTTCCAGGCTGTCAAGTTCCAAATATTTTCATGCATTTGTATTTTGCCTAAAGGGTGTATCTATTCCTGTCATTGGAAGTCACTTAGGCAGTGGGTTTGAATGCTATTCCTGGCTCCTGCCAATGCCTCAGTGATTTCACTGTCCTGCCTCAGTCTCCACTTTCACCAAAAAGGGGCATTAATTAAGTAGCCACAAGTGTGAAACTAAACAGGTACTTCTAAAACAGTCTGAGATTTTCACAAAAAAAAAGCGAAAACATAATTTTAAACACTAATCTTTAAATACTTAAACTGTCACATTTTCCATTAATTGTATTTAAACAGTAACTTTTCTACAGTCACTTAATAGGGAATTAATTTCTCATCAGTTTAAATAATTGTGATCTAAAATTGCTGAAATTCCTTTACCCACAATGACTTCCGTGATATTTCCTGAGTTTATGAGGATTCATGCTTCTAATGAACAGCTCACATAAAACTCTTGGGCTGAAGATTTATGGAAGATCTTCGAAGTCCAAAGCCTCTGGGCTAAATCTGGGTATAAAAATGCAGGGTTTTAGCTTAGGGCAGCAACAAAATTGCCATTGTTCAACTGCTCATGTTACCTCTCTCTCTCTCTCTCTGAATTTCCTGCTGCTTCTGCTTTACTTTATTGTATTGTCAGAGACATTTGTTAAAAATTTTGGCAGGAAAGAAAGCCCAAAGAATAGAACCCTGTACAACTGTACTCAGTTTCACACACTTAGATGTCTCTTCTAAAGAGGGAGAGAACAGTACCTTAAGTGACACAGAGAATAATTTAAGACAGAAAAAACTGTAAATTCATGTCACCCTAAGATAAAGATTTGATTTCCAGCTGATTCTCCCTGAAAATAAAACAGAGGGATTGAGATGGAGCAAGGAAAGAATTCCGTATTCATAAACAACATATTAATCAAAATAGGATTTCAAGGCTATTTCTCAGAAGATGATGATTTTGTCTAACAGTAAAATAGGTCTGCATGTTGTCCTGGCTTTTGAAGTGTAAATAGGTAATAAACCTAAAATTCAGATCTGATAACTCCAAGTTATTTTTAGCAAGCTAGTTAGAATTGCTACATCAGCTTCTTGCAACATAACACAGAGAGGATTTAATAAAACAAACAAACAAACAAACAAACAACACCCCCCAAAAAACCCTAAATAAACAAAACTTTAAATTCACATTGACTGTTCTTAGGTGGCTTTGAAAAAGCTGGCCTTTTTCTGCACCTTTTTCCAAATAAAAAACACTTCTGGGTCCACAACATTAACTTGGGAAAGGTGCATAAATCAGATCCAGCATTTAGAAATGTATCCAGAAACATTTCCAAAATAATGAATAGACCTTTCCTCAGACTCTTCATGTGAATTCTTTTAGAGCACTGCCCAACTGCAGTGAGATGCTCTTCAATGTCTTTTCAGGTTCATGTGACTCTGAAATCTGGGAGTTCACGGCTCCAGCTCTGAGATGAGTAACCCAGATACTGAGGGGAAGACGGAATGAATTCACTTAGGTATTTATGAGCATCAACTCAAACTCACGCTTGCTATATCTCCTCAAGCTGTGACTGCACTGATGTAATGACAGGTGGAAAAAATGAATCAAGTATGAACTTCTACTGGATAATCAGACACCAAAAAAAAAGTTTAAAGGAGTGTATTTCCTGTGTTGTAAAAATTTCTTATGCAAAGAAACCTTTAAAATATTGGCATGTATGGATTTTTTAAAGTCACATCTAAAAGCCAGTGAAGGTGTGGACAGTTTTTACAATTCAGAACTTCCCACTAACCCTAAGTGCTTTTCCATCAGAGAGTTTTGTTCAAAATTCAAGCAAGAAGGTTCAAAATTTTGTAATTTTGAATTACAAAAACCATTAACTTCATTGGTTTTTGTAATCCCCAAACCTGATCAATCAGCACTTTCATCAGTGAATCCTCTACTTGAACAGACGAGGAATATGAGGGAAGTTCTTGCAAGCCCTGAAGGATGTACTGACTATTATTTTTGAAGATCTTCTGAGTTCTGATAGACATGGTTTGGCCATTATGCCAACTCTATGAAATCTGGAGCAGGGAATAGCAGAGCCAAAATAATACTCGTACATAATTTATATTGACTTCTCAGTATCATCCTCATAAAATGTTGTGCAGAAGACACCTGATGGGTATTGTAACATAAAGCAAACACAAGGGAAAAGCAGCTGAAGTCAAATGATTCTCCTGTGGGCTTCTGCCACCTTTTCTCTTCCTTGTTGTGTGCAGAACATGCAGAAGAAGGCAGTTACAGAATGAGAAGGTTCAAAGAGCGGGTCAGACCCAAACCCCAATGCTGACCATTGTCAAGGACTGAAACAGTGATTGGCAACTATAAACTAACGTTGGAAGGTACAAAATACACAGAAGAGAGACAGGCAAGCAATCAGTGTGACAGGAGAGATGAAAACACATGTGCTACAGGTGAAAAGATAATAAAAATCTTCATAAAGCAACGGCAGAAATTATCTCCTAATAACATAGCAATCGTTGATTTAGAAATGAAGGGTAATGCAAGATGGAAACAATATTTAAAAACCTTGTGGCTACATGAAACCTAGTTATGAAGAGCACAATAATGGCAACACTTGGGAAGAAATCCACTTCCATGGTAACTGGAAAAATATGGCCAGTGGCGCAAAGAAAGGAGTATAATTTCATCATATTTCTCCCTTGTGTCAACTCAGCTTCACTACAGACCGAAGAATAATTTCTTGAACCATTCATATTGAATTCTAATGATAGAGCAACTGCCATGTTCCTAAATTCTTTTCCAAGGTGCACGCAGAGTGTAACTAAATAACATGGTCAGAGAGCAACCGCTTCAAAATGGCTGTGCTGTCTCAATTATAACACTGGGGTTTGTCTCAATTGTGCTTCTCCTTATTAGCATTATTTGAAAATTTACATTATTTGAAAATTTACATTAAACAGCTATGCCAAGCATCCAGAATTCTGCATGCTATAAAGTGTCAGAGTTACTTTGACAGCAGCACCAATGAACTCCCAGAGAAAGACAGGAATGTGCAGTGGCTTTGTGCCAGACAAGCCAAGTTTCCATGTGAGACCCTTGGCTTGGCCAACAGGCTCTTTGGAAGTAGCTTTTCCTTCAGCATCTACCCAAAACCTGCTTTAAACACTCCGTAGCTCTCATTTAGGTACCAAAATACATTTTCAAGTCTGCATGTTATGTGCACATTTTATGCCAGACTCCTGGAAATGGGATGTTTTGAATGTTTTAAGAAAATTCACGGCTTGAAAATGAAGCGTACAAAGAGCTGTCAGAATGGGCTTTAAGTAAATCAGCTTGAGATGTTTCAGTACTTCATTATTTTCAGTAATTTTGCTTATACTGTTTCTTCTCACTTCTGTCTCCTTTGCTTTTCTGTGCATTCCAGACAATTTTTTGCATAGTAGAAATATTCTGAATTAACGAAAAAATTAACAATCACGTGCTGTCTTTAGTGCTAATCAAGAATGGGAATCAGACACAAAGCTGAAACTCAGTTCTTAAAGATGAATGTAATGTCTTAACATGGTTGTGTCAGGATGTCACACACTGATAAACTCCCACAGCCTTCACTTTTGAAGGAAGTTTGAATTGATATTGAGAAATTACTTCTCCATTCTTCCACTGATTTTCGTTGCATTGAACCAGCAGACTATGAATTTTAAAAGAGATGATTATGCAGCAAATACGTAATACACCAGCAGGGTTATTTTGTGATGCTTCTGGTAAAAAATGTATGAAAATTAACTGTTCAAAATAATGTTAAATACAAGGAAATTGCATATAATTTATTTCCTGAAAATCTCTAATTATATGAAGTTCTGGTCAAAGTTATTCAGAAAGGGGAATACAGAAAGATTGCTCAAATGCACTTACGACTGATGAAAATTATGAATATTGAATTTTCAGTCTTTTCTGTAGTGACATAGAACAGTTTGTGTGGGCAATCTTTTCAATGTTTCTTACTCATTTGCACATATATTCTACAGAGGGGAAAATACTCCTCGCTGTCTTAATTCTCCAGATGTTTTATTAAAATTAAAATACTTGAAAACATACAAAAGCATTTTATAACAGGCCACATAGCAAAGAACCTCAGGGCTTTCTCTCTGCAAGTCGAAGTTGTATGTAGGAAAGTAACAGTTTGTCTCACAGACTTCCTGAGAACATCAAATTACCAAGATTTTTTTTGTGTTGAGTTGTTCCCTCTGCTGAGGACTTTTCTTTTAGTTCAGAGAGCTCTTATTCTGAGAGCGTGAGCGTCCCAGGAGCTGATATCAGGAAAGATGAGCCACTCTGCAGTGGGAGTGGGAACGGGACATCTCCCTGCATGTTTTCTCTCTGCATTTTAGATAAAAAGACTAAATAAATGACTGCATTTAAAACCTACCAGGCATCCACTCTGTACCATGACCGCGATGGGCAGCTGCCTCCCTTGCTGAGCAGATTATCACCACGTAAAGAAGCGTTTAGACTCTTGGTGAGCAGATAACTCCACCAAGGGTAACAACCAGCAACACTCAGAGCTAGGGCAGAACAAGCATCTTTGTGCTAGGAGGATGCAGGGGATGGAAAGGCAGGGTGACATTGGCATGGGCAGAGCCAGGCACCTGCAGATGGAAGTGATTCTTTGTGCCAGGCTTGGAGCTGCCAGCGGAGCATGAAGGGACCGGCCACGGCTGTGAAAGGAATGAGGG
>VWPU01014849.1:0-19362 GCA_013398955.1 Callaeas wilsoni | reverse complement strand
GGGGCGGAGCGGGCGGGGGGTCAGCGAGGCAGGACGGGCCTGACCCTCACCAGCCCCCGCCCGCCCCGCGGCCGAGTCCCGCCCCCCGCGCAGGGCAGCCAATCGGGTGGGCGCTCTGTCGTGACGGACAGGCCTGCCCCGCCCCACGGCGCGTGGGGGCGGGGGCGGCGACCCGGGAGCCCCCGAGACGGGGTGGTCGAACCCCACTCCGTGTTCCCCGGGGGTCCCTGCGGCGCCCCCGCCGCGGCTCTGCCCCCCACGCGATGCCTCGGTCCCGCCCCGCGCCTCCTGGTTCCCCCCGCCCCGCTCTCTCTCCGCAGGAAGGAACCGCCGAGCCGGCACCGGGCGCGGTTTCCCGTCGCTGCGTGAGCTGCGGGCCGAGCCCCTCCTCGACCCTCCGGAGGGACCCACTCGCCGCGACCCGGGGGACCCCGCCACGCCCCCGTGCCCCAACAGCACCCCTGCCCCGGACTCCCCGCCCCGCGACCCCCGCGACCCCCGCCCCACTCCGAGGTCACCATAGGACCCTCCCCGCCGACAGCTGGGGTGACCCCCCCCACGCCGCGCGGCTTCCCAGGGTGCCCTCCCGGGGAGGGTCGCGGGGTGCACTCTCCCCTGCATAGCTCCCCCCAAGGGTGCTCACCAGGGGGTCCCCGGGAGTGCCCAGCATGTCAATGGCCGGAACTGGCTGGAAGCAGCGGGAAATGGGGGGGGTCCCGCCGGACATCCACCCCACGGCCGGAGGGCTGGGGGGCGGCCCGGGAAGCACTCGGGGCACCCAACCGCCCGGTGCAAAGGTGGGGGGGCACAGTGGCCTGTGGCCGGGATGGGGGTCCCTGTCACCACTGTGGCCCCCCAAGTGCTGTGTGTCCCCCTGAGGTGCTGTGTCCTCCCCCCCGTGCCATCGCTGTGTCCCCAGGGTGCCACGTCCACCCCACTGCCACGCGTATGTTCCTCCGGCACCACATGTGTCCCCCCAATTCCATGACCCCCATGGGTGCCATGTCCCCTTCAGTGCTGTGTCCCCCGCCGCGTGCCATGTGTCCTCCCTCTGGGTGCCATGCATGCCCCCCAGTGCCACATATCACCCCCAGTGCCATGTTCCCCCCAGTGCTGTGTCCCACCCGTGTGTCATGTGTGTTCCCAAGTCCCCCCAAGGGCCATGTCCCCACCACGAGTGACCCGTCTCCCTCTCTTGATGCCATCGCCCCCTCCCCATGGCCACATGCCAGGGGGCTGGGGGTCAGATTGGGTTCGACACCCCCCGGTGGGGTCCCCGATGTGTCCCACGCCGCGTGGCGGTGGCAGTGGCGGTGAGGGTGGAGGTGGCGGTGCCCATTGTGCGCGGGGCGGGGGCGTCGCGGCCTCGTCACCACTTCCCTGGGCTGTAGGAAGCGGGAAGCGGCCGCTCCCGGCTCAGTGGGGCCGCGATGGGGAACCTGCCGGGGGTCCTGCCCGGATCCCCCCGCGCCTGCCCTGGCCTCGGCCTCTGCTCGCGCCCGCGCGGCCCCGCGCCTGAGGACCCCCCTGTCACCGCTGCCTCCGCCGCTGTCACCGAGCCCCCCAGGTAGGTGCCCAGGTGGGACGGACGGGGTGGGATGGGGAGGAATGGGGTGGAAAGGAGGACGGGGCACCGGCACTCGCCTGCCACAGCTCCGACCCTCGTCGGGGACCCCCTCCTCGCTCGCGGGGACGTTCACACATGGCCGGAGTCCACCGGAGACGTGTCCCCCCCGTGGGGGTGTCCCCGTCGTGGAGGTGTTCTCTATGGGGTGGCTCGCGTGGGTCACTGGGGTAGAACACAGACCCCGCCGGCAGCAGAGCCCTGTGCGCACTGCCCGTGGCGTCGTGACAGTGTCTCCTGTCCCACGGCGTGGCCCCAGCAGCCCGTGGGACCCATTGGAGTGCGCTGGGACGAGCGGGATCTGGGTGCACGCAGGGGGACATATGGGGAGGGATGTATGGGGTCCAGTGGGAATGGAGGCATGGGGACCTCTTGGCTCGGAGGGGACGGGGATGGGAGGTGGGGGCGTGTCCTCCCCCTCGGTGGCCCGGAGCCCGGTCTGACTCATGGCCATTGTTCACACTCACACGAGGGCCAGGAACGCCCCGCGCCCCCTCCATCCTCTGACCCCTCAACTCCTGATCCCTCCAACTCAGCCCCACATATCTCGATCTCCCATTCCCTGACTTCACAGCTCAGGCCTCCATCCTCTGATCCCCGCACCCCTTGATCACTGCATCCGCTGACCCCCCCCCAGCTCAGCCCCCCCAACCTCTGCTCCCCTAGTTCAGCACCCCCATCCTCTGAGCCTCCCCATCCCCTGGCCCTCCATTCCCTGCTACGCCCCATCCCCAAGAAGTTCACCCGAGGGCTCGGGACCACCCCCTCCAGCAGCAGCAGCTGTTGGAGAAGTCCCCGGACCTCCCCCACTGTCCCTTCCACAACCCACCCACTGCTTCCCTCCACCCAGCGCCTTCCTGTCGCCATCCCCTCGGACAGATCCCCGCACCCGAGGGGGTCCCGGCGTCAGAGCCGCGGGAGCAAGTGGGGGGGTGGCATGCGTTTCTCCCCAAGTCCCCCGAGACCCGGGGCTGGCCTCCCCCGTGCCCGGGCAGGGCTTAGGGGTGCCCCGTGTCACCCTCCAGCCCGGCACCCTCTTCCCCGGTGGAGCCCCCTCGCTTCGCCCGCCTGAAGAACTGGGAGACGGGGAGCATCAGCTACGACACGCTCTGCGCCACTGCGGGGCAGGTCCGGGGGGCGCGGCGCGGGGCGCGGCCGGGAGGCACGGGAATGGGGTGTGGGGCTGAAGGGGTGAAAAGGCGGGGGGGCGGCAGGGATAGCAGCAGAGGGATGGGGGTGCAGGTTGGAGTTGCAGATTGGGAGGCTGCAGGATAGGAGGCAGATGAGGGGGCAAAGTCAGAGGGCAGGGCTGGGGGTGCGGGTTTGGGGGGAGCCGGGGTGACAGACATGGGCGGGGCAGAGTGGGGAAGGGGATACAGGGCCGAGGACGTCTGTCGCGGGGGTCCGGGCAGCTCACTTGACGACTCCCCCAGGAGCTCCCCTGCTCGGGGCAGCGCTGCATGGGCTCGCTGGTGCTGCCGCGGCCGCTGCCCGCCCCGACCCCCGAGGGGACGCGACCGCCCGAGGAGCTGCTGGAGCTGGCCCGGGACTTCATCACCCAGTACTACGTGTCCCTGCGGCGGTGAGCGTGGACGGGATCCCCACAACAGACACGGGCACCCCCACAGCAGGAACGGGCACCCCGCGGCCCAGGGGTACCCACAGCCCAGCCCCAGCCCTGCCCAGGGCACCCTATGGCCCCACCTCCACCCCAGAGCACCCCACAGCCTGGACCTCCCCTGCGCCAAGGCACCCCACAACCCCAGGGCACCCCATAGCCCCACTCCTGCCCAAAACACCTCCATATCCCTATCCCTTTCCTGGGACACCCCAAAAAACCCACTCCTGCCCCAAAGTACTCCCAGCCCATCCATGTCCAGAGCACTCCACATCCCTATCTGCATGCCAGGGTACCCCCATAGCTCCAGACACGCCCTGGGGTGCCCCATATCCCCACCACTTCCCCAGAGTACACCCATATCTCCCATCCCTGCCCTGGGACATCCCATATCCTCATCTCTGCCCCAGAGCACCCTGCACCCCTGTCGCTGTTTGGCCTCCCCACCCCCGGGGGTGCCAGTGTCTGGGGGTGCTGGGGGGGTGGTCCCAGTGTCTGCGGGTGCTGAGGGTCCCCCTGCAGGGAGAACTCCCCGGCACACACGCAGCGGCTGCGGGAGGTGGCCGCCGACATCGCGGCTTCGGGCTCCTACCGGCTCCGGGAGCCCGAGCTGACATTCGGCGCCAAGCAGGCCTGGCGGAACGCGGCGCGCTGCGTCGGCCGCATCCAGTGGAACAAGCTCCAGGTGCGGCCCCACCCGTGGGACCCTCACCCACCGCAGCTCACAGGGACACCAACACATGAAGACCTCAAACTCCCAGGGACACCAAACCAAAGGGACCCCAACTCACCCCACAGGAACCCCACCCCATCTCACGGGTACCCACAGGGACCAACATCCCCGTGGTCACCCCTATACCATGGGGACCCTCATACCATATCCCGTGTCCCGTGGTGACACTCACCCCACAGAGACCCTGCCTTGCACAGGAACCCCTGCCCCAGGGGGACCCTGACTCACAGGACCCCCTGTCCTACGGGACCCTGGTTCCACAGGGAACTCCCGCCTCAACAAAGACCCCATGCCACCCCCACCCCATGGGGACCCCTGTCCCAAAGGACCCTCTGGCCTGCAGATTCCCCACGGGGGCTCCTACCCCACCTGCACCCCAGGGGTCCCCCACACCCCACCCTGTCCCCCCCGCAGGTGTTTGATGCCCGGGACTGCGCAGGGCTGGGGGAGATGTTCAGCCTCCTCTGCTCCCACATCCAGTTCGCCACCAACCGTGGCAACATCCGGTGAGAATCCCTCCTGCGTCCCCTGACCCCCGCGGCTGCAGGGTGTCCTGACGACCCTTCCCGGCCCCCCTACCCAGGTCTGCAATCACCATCTTCCCTCCGCGGGCTCCGGGACGTGGTGATTTCCGCATCTGGAACCCACAGCTGATCCGCTACGCGGGGTATCGGCAGCCCGACGGCTCCGTGCGGGGCGACCCTGCCAATGTGGACATCACCGAGGTGGGGGGACCCCTGCGCCCCCAGGCCCCCCCCACCACCTCCCCATCCCACCTCTCTCCCCTCTCCATCCCCACCTCCATCTTCCCTCCATGCCACCCTCCGTTCCCATTTCATCTCTCCTTCTTCTCCCTCCTCATCCTACTCCATCACCCTCTCAATCTCCCCTCCATCACCCCCATCCCCTTCATCTCCCCCCAATCCCTGCACCTCCAAACACCTCCTGATGACCCCCCCGACGCTGTCCCCCCCCAGCTCTGCATCCAACACGGCTGGACCCCCGGGGGGGGCCGCTTTGATGTGCTGCCGCTGCTGCTGCAGAGCCCCGAGGAGTCTCCTGAGCTCTTTCCGCTCCCCCCAGAGCTGGTCCTCGAGGTGCCACTGCACCACCCCACGTGAGTGGGGCTGTGACCCCCTGGAATCCCTCTGGCCACAGGACTCTCCCAGTGACCTGGGCTGAAGTCCTACGGGGTCACCTCTGGGGAGGGTTTGGAAAGGGGAGGGAGTGGGGGATGAAGGTTGGAGAACCGCACTTGGGGACATGGGGCATACATGGGTCCGATCCCATCCCTGACAGATATTGGAATGCTGGCCCTTTCCTGGGCTGGGATTCTGGAATACTGGGATGCTGATCCTCTCCCTGACTGAGCTATCGGTGTGCTGAACCCCTCCCTGAGTGGGATACTGGGATGCAGGCGGGATGGAGGTTGGCTACCCACGCTGGGGGCTGTGGGGCCGGTGTGGGTCTGTGAGGGTGCAGGCACAGTCCCCCCGTGCCCCCAGGCTGGAGTGGTTCTCGGAGCTGGGGCTGCGCTGGCACGCGCTGCCGGCTGTGGCCAACCTGCTGCTGGAGATCGGGGGGCTCGAGTTCCCCGCGGCGCCGTTCAATGGTTGGTACATGGGCACTGAGATCGGCTCCCGAAACCTCTGTGACCGCCACCGCTACGACGTGCTGCCCGTGAGTCCCCGTGCACCCCCCGGGACTGCACAGGAACCCCCTGGGACTGCACAGGGACCCCACAGGGACAGCCCTGGGGCTCCACTGGGGTCTGCCCAGAGCCCCTCCCGGGAGCCCCCTGGTACTCTCCAAGGTTTCCCTTGGGACCCACTGGACCCCCCTCCGGAACTCCCCAGGGACTCCCACTGGGACCACTCTGGGATCCCCTTCAGGCCTGTCCAGGGACTCTCATAGAACTCCCTGGTACCCCCACCAGGACCATGCTTGGATCACTCCTGGGACCTCCCCCAGGATCCCCCCGGGAGCCCTCTGGTCCCCCGAACAGGACACCACTAGGACCCCATCTGGGACCCCTTGGGGACCCCCTGGCTGACCCCCCTGGCCAACCCTGCCCTGCTGACCTCCCGCAGGAGGTGGCCCAGCGCATGGGGCTGGACACAGGGACCAGCTCATCCCTCTGGAAGGACCGGGCAGCTGTGGAGGTGAACGTGGCTGTGCTGCACAGCTTCCAGGTGGGACCCCTTCCGGGACCCCCAGTGCTGGGAGTCCCACACTGCTGGGATCCCCCTACTGGGACACTCAGTGCCAGGACCCCCAGTGCTGGGAGCTCCGCACTGCTGGGCCACGGGAACCCCTACATCCCTGCACCCCCCATCCCCACAGATGGCCCAAGTTCCCATTGCCCCCCTGTCCCTGCAGGTGGCCCAGGTGACCATCGTGGACCACCATGCAGCCACCGAGTCCTTCATGAAGCACCTGGCAGCAGAGGGGCGGGCGCGGGGCGGGTGTCCCGCGGACTGGGCCTGGATTGTACCTCCCCTCTCGGGCAGTCTCACACCTGTCTTCCACCAGGAGATGGTCAACTACCACCTGCGCCCCACCTTCCGCTACCAGGTGGGACGCCTACCCCACAGATCCTGTCCCACAGCCCCTTCTCCTACCAGGTCTGGGGTTGGACCCACAGATCCTGTCCCATGGCTCCCCACCCCTCTGCCCCCCCTCCCAGGGCCGGAGGTGCCAGAAGCAGCAGCTGGTGCTGCAGCCTCAGGCCACTGAGACCCTCGGTCAGCTGGCACTGAACCACCTGGACCCCCCCAGGACTTCCTGGCACTGCCCTGGGCACCGCTGATCTCTGCGGGACCCCCAACCCTCTCCACCACCCTCCACCGGCATCTACCCCACGGCTGCCCCCAGGACACCCCACAGCACCCCCTGAGCACCCCCTGGGACACCTCCAGCACTCAGCTGAGGGTCTCCCTCAGCCCCTTCGGGAGTCTTCCAGCCCCTCACGAGCCCCCATGACCCCCAGTTCACATTCCGGTACCAGGTGGGTCCAGCCCCAGAGACGCCCAACCCCTCTTCCCCACAGCCAACTCCCCCCACTCCCCAACCCCTCTGCTCCACAGTCCCACAGACCTCCAACCCCTCTGCCTCACAACTGCCCCCCCATGGCCCCTCTACCCCACAACCGCCCCCCTCTCACCCCACAGCCGGACGCCTGGAAGGTTTACGTGTCCAAAGGCACCACTGTCACCCGGAGAAAGACCTTCAAGGAAGTGGCCAAGTAGGTGAACCCTAGGATGCTGGGGATCCCATGGGAGTTCTGGGATCCCCTGGGAATCCCATGGTGGCCCTGGGGATCCCACAGCGCTGTTAAGATCTCGGCCAAGCTCATGGGACACGTGATGGCACGACGGGTCAAGGCCACCATCCTCTATGCCACGGAAACTGGGAAATCAAGGACTTATGCTTGGAATCTGTGCCAGCTCTTCCGACGGGCATTTGATCCCAAGGTTTGGAGGAAAAAGCAGGAGAACTGGGGCAGCTCCCCTCACCCACCTCCCCCCAGGGGGCCAAAGGCCAAATGCCCTGTGGCGAGGATTCGGGCGAGGGGAGACGCCGGGTGCAGTTTCATGGAGGGATCCTAATCCTGGAATTCCATGAAGGTGCTGTGCATGGATGAGTATGATGTGGTGGCCCTGGAGCATGAGACCCTGGTCCTGGTGGTCACCAGCACATTTGGGAATGGGGACCCTCCAGAATGTGCTGAGGTAGGGATGGGATGAGATGAGGATGCAATACGGTTGGGGATGAGGATGAGGATGAGGATGGGATGGAATGGAGAATGAAGATGACGTTGGGGTTGGAGATGGGATGGGGGTGAGATGGGGATCGGATGGGGTTGAGGTTGGAGGTGGGAGGGATGAGGGGATGGAGATGGGAGGAGATGGGATGGGGATGGAGTGAGGATGGGATATGGGGGTGACATTCCATCCCCCACAGAGCTTCTCCAAGGCACTGATGGAGATGACATCGCCGTACACTGGCACCTACCAGGCAGAGCCGCCCATGTGAGCACCCCGGGGGTCTTGCGGGGTCCCCGCTGGGGCTGGGGCAGGATCCCCTCTCACCCCCCTCACCCTCACCAGGAGCTACAAGCTGCGGTTCAACAGCGTCTCCCAGTCCGACCAGCTCGTGTCCTCCTGGAAGAAGAAGCGGCGGCAGCTGAGCAACACAGACAGCGCAGGAACCTTGGGAGCCCTGCGGTACCGAGGCCTCAGGGATGGGGATGGGACGGGCATGGTCACAGGGACAGGGCACGGCCGTGGGGATGGGCACTGGGATGGGGTCCCATGGGATGGGGTCCCCAGCCTGGGTGTGTTGGGAGTCCTGCGGTACTGAGGCCACAGGGACAGGGCATGGCCATGGCCACAGGAACATGGATGGGGATGGGGTCCCTGCCTGGGCACGCTGCCCTGCTGGGGCTTGCGGTGCCCCGTGCAGGGGCTCACACCAGCACTGGCAGCTCCAGCCCTGTCTGCTCTGCAGACGTGGGTGGGGGCAGGAGCTGCCCCCGAGGTCCCCAACCCTGACCCTCCCGTGTAATGACCTGATAATGGCCTGACCTCTCTGACTTTGGAGATCCCCCCAAGGTTGGTGGGATCCCAGGCTGGGGACCCTCACCTCCCCCACTCTTCCCCCAGGTTTGCGGTGTTCGGGTTGGGGTCCCGGGCGTACCCCCACTTCTGTGCCTTTGCGCGGGCCGTGGACACGCGGCTGGAGGAGCTGGGGGGGGAGCGGGTGCTGCCCCTGGGCGAGGGTGACGAGCTGTGCGCCCAGGAGGAGTCGTTCCGCACCTGGGCACGCCAGGTGTTCCAGGTACGGGGGCCGGGGGGGCCCTCGGGAGCCGTTCTGCACCTGGGCACACCTGGTCTTCCAGGTACGAGGGTTGGGGGGGGGCACCCACGGCCTTCCCGCTTGGCACCCACCGCCCCCCCGTACCCCCAGGCTGCCTGCGAGACATTCTGCGTGGGGGACGGGGCGGGGGGGGCCGAGGAGCTGTTCGCCCCGCCCCAGGGCTGGAAGCGCCAGAGGCACCGGCTGGTGCCACAGCCCCAGGCCACCGAGACTCTGGCCGGTATCGACACCTCCGGGATGCCCCCAACCCCTGCGGGACCCCCCGACTCCCCGTGTCCCCTCCCACCTGTCACGGACACCTGCCCCGTGGCCCCCGTGGGAGACCCATAGTACCCCCCGAGCACCCTGTGGGATCCCCTCGCACTCCACAGCTCTGGGGGGGCCACCCCCCAGCCACCCCCCGGGGACTCCACCAGCCCCCTCATGACATCCCCAAGACCCTTCGGTTCCCCCCCAGCCTTCCTGTCACCCCATGACTCCCCAGCCCCTGCACCCTTCCGTGTCCCCCCAATCCCCGGTTCCTCCCCAGCCCCTCCGTGTCCCCTCATGACCATCCAATCCCTCCAGTCTCCCCATGACCCCTCAGCCCCCTATGCGCCCCAGCCCTACATGTATCCCTGTGTCCCCTTGTGTTCCTCCATGTGTCCCCAGCCTCCCCATGCCCTCCTATGTCTCCCCAGCCCCCGTGTCCTCCTCACCCACCCACAACCACCAGCCTCCCATGTCCCCCAGTCCTCCGTACCTTCCCATGCATTCCATGTCCCCAGTTCCCCCATGATCCCCTTGCGCCCCCCAGGACTGTCCCAGCTGCACAAGCGCCAGGTGTTCCCCTGCTCGGTGCTGTCTGTGGAGAATCTGCAGAGTGAGGAGTCCAGGTGAGATCCCCCCGCACATGGACCCCCACCTCGCCACCCCACGCACCCCCGGGATCTCCTGTCCCATTCCACTCCCGGCACCCCAGGCTCCCCACGTGCCCAGGACACCCTCCACTGCCGGGACCCCTGGGACCGCTTTCCCCCCAGTGCCCCCATCCCGTGTCTGTCCCCATCTCATCCTCCATTGACCCCTCCTGCACCCTGTTGACCCCCTCGCCCCTCCCGTCATTCCAGGTCCCCTCACCACTGCCCCTCGCGCACGGTGGGACCCTCCACGCCCGCTGTCCCCCTTGCACCCCCAGAGCCCCAGAGCCCCCCGTTCCTTCGATTCCCCCCGCTGACCCCTCCGTGTCCCCCCCAGCCGGCAGACGCTGCTGGTGCGGGTGGGCTGCGCAGAGCAGGGTGGGCTGCGGCACCTGCCCGGGGACCACCTGGGCGTGTTCCCCGCCAATCGCGAGGACCTGGTGCGGGAGGTCCTGGAGCGTGTGGAGGACCCACCCCCCCCCGAGCAGCCCCTGGGGATGGAGAGCCGCGACGGGGACCCCGCTGGTACGGGGGAGACATGGGGGGGATTGGGGGGAACCCCGCCGGTCCGGGGGCGGCACGGGGGTAGGGGAGACTCCACCAGTACCGGAGGGGGTCAAGAGAGAGTCCCGCTGCTACGGACCGGGGGAAGATGGGGAGGGGCTGAGGCTTGGGAAGAGAAAGAGAAAAGGTAAGGAGAAAAGGAAGAAATTGGCGTAGAGGAAGAGGAAGGGGCTGAGGAAGAGAAAGGGGCTGGGACTTGGGGGAGGGGGTGGGAGGAAGAAGGAAAAGAGGAAGGGCCTTGGGAAGGGTACAGGACAGAACTGAGCCCCCCAATCCTCCCCATCCACAGGTGGGTCCACCCCTGGGCCCCGCTGGGTGCCACAGCCCCGGCTGCCCCCCTGCACCCTGGCCCAGGCTCTCACATTCTACCTGGACGTGGCGGCCCCCCCGACGCCCCAGTTCCTGCAGCTCCTGGGCTCGCTGGCACGGGACCCCGCGGAGCGGGAGCGGCTCCAGCGCCTGGCACAGGTGAGGGGTGTGGGGGGGTCACCCGGAGAGGGGCTGGGGAGGCTGGGATACTGGGGTGCTGGGATGCCGGTTACCTCTCAGTCTGGATACTGGGATGCTGCCCTCCCTGATTGGATACTGGGGTGCTGCCCCACCCGGCAGGCTGGGTGCTGGTCCCCTCAGTCGGGTGCCAGGCGCTGGGGGTCCCCGGGGGCCGGGTGTTGGGTCCCCGGTGTCCCAGCCTCGTGCCCGCAGGACGCGCGGCTGTACGAGGAGTGGAAGTGGTTCCGGTGCCCGACGCTGCCGGAGGTGCTGGCCGAGTTCCCGTCCGTGGCTCTGCCGGCCGCGCTGCTGCTCTCCCAGCTCCCTCTGCTCCAGCCCCGCTACTACTCCATCAGCTCCGCGCCCGGCGCCCACCCGGGCGAGATCCACCTCACCGTGGCCGTCGTCACCTACCACAGCGAGAGTGAGCGGGGACAGGGATGGGGACGGGCGCGGTGGGGCACCTCGAGGGCATCTTCAGGGTCTCCAGGGCACCTCCAGCTCGTCTCCAGGGTTTCCAGAATATCTCCAGTGTCCCCAGAGCATCTTCAAGTCCCTCCATCCGCAAGCCCTGCCCGGCCACAGCAGAGCCCCCAGCCCCTGGTGGAGGGGGGGCTCTCTGAGGGGCTGCCTTTGGGAATGCCACGTACCGCTGCCCCACCAGCCCCCTCTGGTCCCCACAGACGGGCAGGGTCCCCTCCACTACGGTGTCTGCTCCACGTGGCTGGCGCGGCTGCAGCCGGGGGACACAGTGCCAGCCTTCATCCGGGGGTAAGGGATCACCTGTCCTCCCGCGTGTGTCCCCTGGCTGCCCTTCCTGTGCCCCTGCCTGCCATCGCCGTCTGTCCTCCTCAACTGCTCCCCTACACATCCCCTGCCTACCCCCCACCCCCCCAATATAACGCCCTACCTGCCCCCCCTCCCCATTTCCTGACATCCCCGATCCGGGGCGGGACTCAAGGCCCCCCCAGTGACCCCCGACTGCTGCAGGGCCCCCTCGTTCCGGCTGCCGCCCGCCCCCGACACCCCCTGCATCCTCGTGGGCCCCGGCACCGGTGTCGCACCCTTCCGCAGCTTCTGGCAGCACCGGCTGCACCTGCTGCATTCCGGAGGTGGGGACAGGGGACAGGGGCTGGGGACAGGAGACATGGGGGGGCTGGGGGCAGGGGCCGTGGGGGACCAGGGAGAAGGGGATGGGGAAATAGCAACATGGGGATGGGGACAGGGGGACACGGCGACAAGTGGTTGGGAGGACGTGGGAACAGGGACAGGGACCCAGGAACGGGAGGGATGTGGGGTCATGGGGTACTTGGGGACATGGGCACAGGGACACAAGAACATGATGGCACTGGGATGCAGGACAAGAGATATGGGGACAGTGAGCAAAGGGTTGGGTATGTGAGGACATGGGGAAGGGGATGGAGACTGGGGACGTGGGGACATAGGGATGGGGGGCTGCAGGACAGGGGTGAGCGGGGTTGTAGGGACAGGGGGTGTGGGGACATGAGGACACTGTCCCCCTGCAGGCGGCCCCCTGGGCCCCATGGTGCTGGTGTTCGGGTGCCGCTCATCCGCCCTGGACCACATTTACCGTGAGGAGATGGAGGAGGCGCGGCAGCAGGGGGCCCTCAGCCAGGTGCTCACGGCCTTCTCCCGCGAGCCCGGGACCCCCAAGGTGTGACGGGGACAGGGGTGGGATGGGGATGGGGACTGAGATGGGGATGGAATGGAGACAGACTGGGACGGGCATGGAGCTGCGGAGGGAGGTACGATGGGGACAAGGACAAGGTGAGGATGGAAACGGAGGGGACAGGGATTGGTGGGGGACATTAATCCAGAGATGGAGGTGAGGGGCTGAAGCCACAGACAAAGACAGGGACAGCGCACAAAGGGTCAGGGCGGGGATGGGGACCTGGGGACAGGTTGGGTGGGTGCAGAATGCCATCGTCCCTGTGTGTCCCCAGACGTACGTGCAGGATGTGCTGCGGGCACAGCTGGCGGCCGAGGTGCACCAGGTGCTCTGCCAGCACGGGGGCCACATGTACGTGTGCGGGGACGTCACTATGGCCACCGAGGTGCTGCAGACCGTGCAGCACATCCTGGCCCAGGAAGGCGACATGACACTGGGGCAGGCAGGGGACGTCATCAGCGAGCTGAGGGTAAGGGCTGGGACATGGGGACACCACAGGTGACACACCCGTGGACACCACAGGGGTCACTGGCCCCGGCCCTGACACCTGTCCCACAGGACAAGAACCGCTACCACGAGGACATCTTCGGGCTCACGTTCCGCACGCAGGAGGTGGCCCTGCGCATCCGCAGCCAGTCCTTCTCCCTGCAGGAGCGGCGCCCGCCGGGCCCGCTGCCCTGAGCGCCGGGACACGGGGCACACGGGGGTCCCTGCGGCTGTGCCCCCCGTCCCGCCACCCCCCAGTAAAGGTTTAGTTTTGATACCCCCGGCCCGACACTTCGGCTCCCGCGGTGGCACTGGAGGCACGGGAGGCGGCACAGGGAAGGATGGACTTTGTGACACCTCTGGGGTCACCTGGCTCTGCTCCAGACACGAGGGGTGGGAAATGGGGGGCAAAAAGACACTGCCATGGTCCTGAGGCTCTGAGGGGCAGGAAATGGTGGGAGGGGGCCATGGCCATGGTCCTGTGGCTCCCACCTGTGTGGCTGCAGGTGAGTGCACCCCCTGCCAGCACCACCACTGCCACCTGCCCACAACCCCCAGTGTCGCCCCAAACTGCCATGGCCCCAACCACGGCACCGCCCCCCAGGACCCCCAGCTCAGCCCCAGGTGCAGCCAGCGGGCACAGCCTCTCTGTAAACCTTTATTTCAGCTGGTGCTTAGGGCACCACGGAGGGCACCAGCTCTGTGCCCCCCCCAAAAAACAGCACCTGAGGGGGCCCCTGGCAGCACCCCTGGCCCCGCACCATAGCGGGGGCACCAGGGATGCCCCAAGCAGGGGGCTCCCACGGACGGGGCCCCCCTGGCAGCACAGTGGGCATTGTGAACCCCCCACTGTGTCCCTGGCGGCTCCCCTGGCACCTCTGGGGGGTCTCGGCACAACCAGGACCCTGTGAAGGGAATGGGGTCTCAGCAGGGACCCCAGAGTAGGGACCCTAGAGTGGAGATCCTGGAGTGGGGGCCCCGGAGTGGGGACCCTGCCACTCGGGGACCTCAACACTGGGCACTCCAGAAATTGGGGACCCCCACCACACGTGGCAGCCAGACCCCACTGAACCCCAGCCCCGGGGATCTCTCTGCCCCAGCCTGGCAGTCTCCGTGTCCCAGTGCCAGGAGTCCCTGTATCCTCAGCGCTGTGGGTTACCATGTCCCCCAGCCCCAAAGGTTCCTGTCTCCCACTCCCAGGGGTTTCCATGTCCCAATCCCGGGGGTCCCTGCTCCCCCATGTCCCCACCCACCGGAGCTGGGTCCGGCTACGTCATCGTCTCCTCTTCCTCCTCCTCTTCCTCCTCGGCCCACCCGCCCAGCGGCATCTCCCGCAGCTGCGAGGCCTGGGCAGCTGAGCCTGGAGGACACAAGGAGGTGGAGGGGACGTCAGCAACGTCCCTCCAGCCCCCTGGGACACCCTGGTCAGCTGGTGCTCACCTGTGGTCACAAAGGGGTGTTTGGGTGCCCCCGCAGTCACCCAGCTCCCCGCGGGCTGGAGGCCAGGGCCCTGTGGCTGCTGCTGCTGCTGGTGGAGCTGGGGGGGAGAGGGGGTCAAGGAATAGCAGAGAAGCCATATGAGTGCTCAGAACTTCCTCAGAGGCAGTCAGGGCCCCCATATTGCTGCTAGAGCCCCCCACCACAGCAGAGCCCCCCCCATTCTGGCACTCGGAGCCCCCACATCAAGCTGCCTCCCCATGCGGCAGTGGGGCAGGGGTGCCTCAGCCCGGGACACTCCCCAGCCCCTAAAGGGGTGGCAGAAATGGGAACATGGGTGACACCAGCTGCGGTGCCTCATACCCAGCACCCCGTCCGGCAGTGGCCGAGAACGGTGGGTGGGTGTCACCCAGTGGGGCAGGCAGTGCAGGGGCAGCCTGGAATGGCACTGGGGACAAGGGACAGAGGACAAGGGACCAGGGCCAGGCAGGCCTCACAAGGGGTGAGGCAGAGCACGCAGACAGTGACACTCTGGTGGGCACAGGGACACCAGGGGACCCCAAGGGACCTGTATCCTGGGGTGCTGTGGGCAGGGGGACCCGGGAACCGCAGTGACACACCTGGTGCAGGTAGATGGCATGGAGGCTCATCTCGGCTGAGGCCACCTCAGCCAGCAGCGCCGAGCGGCTCAGGCTGCACAGCCGCGACTCACTCAGCGCCGGCCTTGGGCGAGGGAGGAGCAGCACGGGGGCCACGAGGTGACACCCCCGCCACAACACCCCCTCCTTGCTGTGACACCCCTGAGCCATCGTGACACCCCTTCCCTGCCACGACAACCCTTCCCTGCCATGACATCCCTCCCCGACACCTCCTCCCCGCCATGACCCCCCCGTCCTCACCACGACACTCCTCCCCACCATGACAGCCCCCTCTCAGTGAACCCCTCACTGCTGACACCCCCCCCAGACATGTCGCCCCTCCCGACGCCCCCCTATTCCTCGGTGCCCATGTCCCCACCCCGTCTCCCCTCCTCACGGCTCCTGTCCCTTGTCCCCACCTGTCCTCGGGGCGCTGGTGCTCTCCAGGGCTGTCAGGGGCTCCGCAGGGAGGGGTCCCCAGTGGGTTCCGCAGGGACGCCAGCAGGCTGGCGGTGGCGCTGGCCGTGCCGCAGGGCTTCCCAAAGCGCGGGTCCCGGGCCACCAGCCCGCTGGCCGCCAAGACACTGGCCACCAGCCCCTCGGGCTGTGGGGACGTTTGTCAGGGGGAGAACCAAAACATCCCGTAGCCCCCCCGAAGCGCCCCCACTCACCGCCAGGGCCGAGTCCTCAGACAGGAGGGACGCGGCCAGCGGCCCCTCGGCCAGCAGGTGCCGCGGGGGGGGCGCGGTGGCCGCGTCGCGGGTCACCTGTGCCTGGAGGTGGCCGAGGAAGCGGCGGGCGGGCGGCGGTGGCCGCCACCGGGGATTGCTCAGGGCGAAGCGCATCAGCGACAGCTCCGTCTTCCCGTGCTCCGCTTGGCGCTCCGGGGGGGCCTCCGTGTGTCCCTCCGACAGCCACTGTGGGGACAAGGACATGGGACACCCCAACGAGGGACACACAGGCCCGGAACGCCACCCTCGGCCCCCCAGTCCCCACCTGGGGGTTGCCGTGGTGACGCACGTCCAGCTGCGCGAAGGAGCAGATGTCACCCACCCCCGCCACCTCCACCGTGAAGTTGCGGAAGAAGTCCACGATGTCGAGGGCGCGGGGGGGAAACGCGAAGATGAGGATCAGGGGTGTCACCAGGGGGCTCAGCAGCTCCTCCAGGATGAAAACCTGCAGTGGAGGGCAGTGGGATCTGGGAGTGTCCTGGGGCGGAAGTCCCAAATTGGGAAGTCCTGGGATGGGATGTCCGGTGTGGGGGTACCAAGGCAGTGGGTCCTGGGGAGGGGAGTCCTTGGGCAGGGCTGCCCTGGGGTCCTAGGGTGGGGAATTCCAAAGCAAGAGGCTCCTGGGATGAGGGTGTCCCAAGAGTGGGGAGTCTTGGGGCAGGAGGGTCCCAGGGTTGAGGGGTCCCAGGCTGAGGATCCTGAGGTGGCAGGTCCCAGGGTTGGGAAGTCCCAGGATGGGGAGCTCCCAGTCTGTGGGGTCCTGGGAGCGGGGAGCAGTGGGGAGAGGACGGTCCCAGGAGGATGGGGTCCTGGAGAGGAGGGTCTCGGGCAGTGGGAGGGCTGCACCCACCGCCTTGTACTGGAAGAGCTGCGCCATCTCCGCTCGTGTCTCGGCGCGGCCGGCGCAGCCCTGCCAGTGCTCAGGCAGGTAATGAACATGTGCCAGGACCCGCTGCAGCAGCTGCTCGGGGCACCACACCGCGTGCTCGTCTGGGATGAAGGACCTGGAGGGGCACAGGCAGGGTCCCACCTTAGCCCCCCGCTACCCACCTGGCCCAGCACAGCACAGCACAGACTCTCACCCATCCACCTGGCCACCGTGACCACCAGTCCAGCACCCGCCTGGCCACGGTGACCACCAGGACCCTCTTGGCTGCGGCGCCCTCAGCACTCACCTGGCCACCGTGACCACGAGCCCCAGCAGCGTGATGGCTGTCAGGATGTGCTGCACTGTCAGCACATCCTCGTCGTACACGGTGAGCACGATGAGCACGGCCAACACGGAGCCAGCGAAGAAGCCGATGTGACGAGCCAGCACCGCCAGCAGCGGGCTGCTGAATGAGTCCATGTACTTGGTGGCTGGCGCGTGGCCGCGGCTGAGCCGCGCCTGCAGCTCGTGGCCCAGCTCGTTGAAGTGGCGCAGGTAGTGGCGGGCGTAGAGCGACCAGCGGCGCGCGCCCAGGCTGCCCGGCGCCCGCTTCAGCCCCTCGGCGTAGCTGAAGAAGGCGAGGAGCAGGCGCCAGCCCAGCACGCAGGGGCACAGCGCCAGGTTGGCCACCCCCAGCAGCACGGCCGCCCGCGCCAGCCCCTGCGCCAGCGCCCGCCGCGCGCCCGCCCGCTTCACCTGCGGCCGCAGGCTCCAGGTGTTCTGGAAGAGCGCGGCCGGGCCGCGGAACAGCAGCAGCTCCAGGTTGAACTGGAGGCCGCGCGTGAGGAAGACGACGGGGCCGAGCAGCGGGAGGCGGAAGCGCACGGGCAGCAGAGATTTGTTGACCATGGCCACGGTGTAGTTGCGGAAGCGCAGGATGCGGTGGTGGATGTCGAGCTCCGTCAGCTCTCGGCGCGGCACACACAGCGGCTGGCGCCGCTGCAGCGCCAGCAGCCGGGCCTGCACCGACTGCCAGCTGTGGTTACACAGCTCCTCCTGTGACAACGGCACAGGGATTGGCACTGGGCACCCCATGGCACAGCTCAGCGCTGCATGGTGCTGGGGTGACTGAGCATGGCTCAGCACCACACGGCACCTTACGGCCCAGCCCAGATCCCATCCCCACCACGGGCCCCTCCCCGGCCCCCAGCCCTCCTCACCGCGGGGATGCCAAGCGCACGGATGTAGAAGCTCCGGATCTCCCAGTAGCCCACGAGGCGCCGGAGAGCCGTGACCAGGCGGCACAGCCAGACTGCGCCCGCCAGCACCAGCAGGAACAGCAGCCATCCGCTGCCACGGAGCCTGCGGGGACATGGGTGTCACCAGTGCCACCAGCCCCCCTGTGGCCACCTGCCAACAACTGCCACAGAGCCTGCCAAGAAGACACAGGTGTCACCAGTGCCACTGGGACCCCCCCAAAGCCACACCAGCGCCAGCAGAACCAGAAGCCACCTGCTGACATGAAGTGTGCGCGGACACAAGTGTCAGCAGTGCCAACAAACCCTTCACAGACAGCAGCCACCCACGGCCATGGTGCCTGCAGAAACACAGGTGTCAGCAGTGCCACCAACCGCCTCATGGCCATCTGCTGTCTCAGAGACTGCTGGGGCCACACGTCACCCACAGCACCAGGACCCCATGCGGCCACACCAGTGGCACCCTGACCCCCACAAAGCCACACCAGTGGCACTGGGACCTCTGCATGGCCACGCAGGCAGCAGCAGGAGCAGTAGCCACGGACCCTTTGGGGACACGTGTGTCACCCACACTGCTGGGACCCCACGTGTCACCCGTAGCACCGAGACCCCCGCACAGCTCCCCCAGTGTCCCTCTGCCTACCTGTGGGCGCACTGTGGGGCGGGCAGCACGGCGTCAGGCAGGGTCACCTTGGCGCGCTCGGGGACGTGGCTGTGGTTGAGAGGGCGGGTGGCGAACAGGACATCGTAGTCGACACAGCACAGCAGGAACGTGCTGAAGGCAACGACGAACAGGAACTGCCTGGGGGGATGAGGGGTCAGTGGGACCCCTGTGTCACAGCCGTGTGGCACCGCGTGGTGACAACACAGCATCACTTACACCAGCTCAAGGACATCTGAGAGCAGGACACAGGCAAAGCCATTCCTCTGGTGGAACTGGTAGATGTGTGAGGAAGTTAAGGAGACTATGAGAGGGTGATGGACCTCCCATGTCCACCCCCATCCTCAGAGTCACCCCATGCTCTCCCATGTCCCCCACAGTGCCACCACGGGCTGTGCCAGGATATCTTGGTGAAGAAACTGTCCAGGTCCTTGATGTGGTGCCACGAGTCTGGGGGGAAAAACACAGGGGCATGAGGTGGGAATGTGGTACTGCCCCTCCACCTAGGACCCCCGCGCCCCACCAAGGACCCAGAAACACCCACCTGGGGTCCCCAAACAGCCCATGGGAACCCTGGATCCCCCACCAGATGGGACCCCAGTACCTGTCGGCCCTTCAGTGACGTGCAGCAGCAGCTGCTCCTCCTCCTCCTCGCCGGGGGGCGAGTCCTCCTCACAATCCTCCAGCCGCCGGTATTCCCGGTACCCCTGGTCCTCCTCTCCCTGCTCCGCCATCACCTGCCGGGAAACGTGAGCACCTGCCGCCGCGGCGGCGCCGCCTCGGGGCGGGG